>RJWJ010005351.1:0-68984 GCA_004363605.1 Indri indri
ATGCTAATATTTACCCATGTCCAAAATAAAAAAATAAATACAAGGAACCTTGCTAAGAAATTGCCCTCATAGAGGTGACTAAGGACACCCTAATCACCAAAGCACTCCTCAGTTGTCCTGTTAGACTTTTCCCTGTATCACTTGGCACTGTTGACCCCCCATCTTCTGGAAAATCTCCTCTCTACTCTTCTTTAGTACACGTTGCTTTTCTGATTTGCCAATTGCCTCTTCATTTCTCTCGGTTTATAGAACTTCTCTTCTCAGCCTTGAAGATTTACCAAATTTCTGTTCTTAATCTTCACCTCGCTGAGTACCTTGATCTCCTTCAAGACTTATATTATTAACTCTTCTAAAGCTCTAATTCTGAAAGTTTTTCTAGCTTCAAACCAGACTTTCCAATAACTTACAAATGTCTGGGTAGCACCTTTAAACTCAACATTACCAAAACCAAAAGTACTGGTTCCCTTTTTACCAGTTGTTCCTCCTACTTATTAATTCAGTTGATAACTGCCATTATATTGGTTGTCCTATCTGAAGACATCAGAGGTATTTTCAACTCAATTCCATCTCTCTTACAATAGCCACCTGATGCCCTAACATCCTGCATTCTCCTTAATGTTCTGATCACTTATACCCTAGTCCTGGTCATGTATCTTGGACTACTCAACAGCTTTCTAATTGTCCTCTAGATTATGACAAGAAAACCATGCCTTTAAAGCCAGAGAACTTTGTTTCCAATCTCAGTGCTCCATCAATCTTGTGACACTGGCAAAGTTATTTGATGTTCTTGATTCTTAGTTTCCACAACTGTAAACAGGGAACTAAAATACCTACCTCATGGGCTTATAAAGGTAAAATTAAGACCATGTATATAAAGTGCTTAGAAGAGTTCCAATCATCCAACACTCAATTAATAATAGCTATTATTATTATTATTATTTTTACTGTCTCATCCACAAAGTTCTCCTTATCTGCTAGTCCTAAACTTCCCTTAAAGGACTAGTGAACAGATTTTTGAGCCAGGATGCAAGAATTAAATGCAGAGTATTTATCATAGGTAATGATTTCTTGTAGTTTATAAAGAAACTGTCATGCCTTTTACACAGCATAAGAAGTTTCTTACTTAGGTGTATCTTGATTTGTTTGCTTTCTGTTCTTTGCATTAACATTAATCCTTTGACTATATTGTCAGCTCCTTTGGTGTAAAGGCTGTATCTGATACTTACTCTGTTTCCCCATCAGCCTCTAGTATGACGTTGAGCTGACAATAGACATTAAAAAATTTTGTTGATGGGGCTATGACAATAGCCACACTTACTTGCTTTAATATAAAATGCAGGCATGCACAGAGAAAAATAAACTGAAAAATAAATATCTTTGAAATCCAAGAAATCTAAAAGATGCTGGCATCAGTTTTATAATCTTTTCCAATTGAGAAGATCAAATTCTATATCCCGAATCAGAGTAATAACTGAGTCATCATTTTCCTCATTCCACACACACAGAAAAGCAGATTTCTGTATACATATTAAAAATGAAAAAAGTTATTTTCCATCACGTGAGACAAAAAATGATGTGCCTATTGAGTATACCAGTTGGCAACATCATGACTGTCTTAAAAGGAAGTAACATATCCCTGTCCTTGAAAGAAGCAAATACCTATCCTTAAAAAAGGACAATTCTAAATGAATTAAGAAAAACTGGTTAACATAAGTAAAAATGCAACATTCTTGCAAAGAGAAGATGACAACATTCACGCAGGTAACACACCACTAAAATGAGGTCTGGGAAGAGCTAAGAATTCAAAAGGTCCGCATGTAGAAAATACAGCACAGGATGACTTAATGAATATTATAAATCCAAGGAAACAGAAGTAGATGGCATGTTCATTTAAGATACTTTGGGGATGGTTTAGCAAGTGTTAAATGCAAAAAATAACGTGGAAGTAGTTCTCATCCTCAATATTCTCAAATATGACACCTTAACATTTGGAAATGGCTTAAAATTTTAGTTCCATGAACATAAAGTGATATTAATTATGCTTACTTACACATGTGTAAAATATACAGGCACGTGTCACTTAATGATAGGGATACGTTGTGAGAAATGTGTTGTTAGGTGATTTCAGCATTATGTAAACTTCACAAACCTAGATCGTGTGGTCTACTACACACCCAGGCCATATGGTCTAGCCTATTGCTCCTCATCTATAGACCGGGACAGCATGTTACTGTACTGAACACTGTAGGCAACTGCAACACAATGATAAGTAGTTTGTGTATCTTGACAAATCTAAACATCAAAAAGTTACTGTAAAAATACAGTATAAAAGATTAAAAAAAAATGGTACACCTGCATAGGGCACTTACCATGAATGCAGCAGGAGTGCAAGTTGCTCTGGGTAAGTCAGTGAGTGAGTGATGAGTGAATGGGAAGGCCTACGACATTACTATAAACTACTGTAAATTTTACAAATATTATAAAATATGCACAGGCTACCTTAAATTTATAAAGAAACAGTTTCCTTTCTTAAATAATAAGTTAACATTAGCTTATTTTTTTTCCTCATTTTTATTTTTGTACCTTTTGACTCTTGTAATAACACTTAGCTTGAAACAAACACGATGCACATATGGACAAAAATATTTTCTTTCTTTATATCCTTCTTCTATAAGCTTTTTTCTAATTTTAAAATTTTTGATTTTGTGTTGTACTTTTTACACTTTCTGGTTAAAAACTAAGTCACAAACACACCCGTTAGCCTAGGCCTACACGGGTTAGGATCGTCAGTATCACCGTCTTCCACTTCCACATCTTGTCCTGCTGGAAAGTCTTCAGCGGCAGTAATATACGCGGACCTGTCATCTCCCCTGACAACAATGTCTTCTTCTGGAACACTTTCTGAAGGACCTGCCTGAGGCTGTTTCACAGTTAACTTTTTTTTTAATAAGTAGAAGGAGCACATTCTAAAATAACAATAAAAAGTATAGTGTAGCAAATACATAAACCAGTAGCAGTCATTTATTATCAATAACAAGTATTTTGTACTGCACATAATTGTGTATTACTATATTTTTACACTACTGGTGGTATGGTAGGTTTGTTTATACCAGAATCATCACAAATACGTGAGTAATGTGTTGCACTATGCTGTTATGACGACTACATTATCATTAGGTGGCAGAAATTTCTCATATCCATTATAATCTTATGAGACCACCATTGTATATGCAGTCCATTGTTGGCTGAAATGTCATTATGGAATGCATAACTGTATACAAAATGGTGTTTCTTTGAAGCTTTCAAACTGCTTTTACATACACTATCCCATTTGATTCCTATAAATATAGGAGAGTACAGAGTTCACCTTCAGACTAATCATTCTATAAAGAACAAAAAGGTAGAGTTATATAAACTCTCCCTTCTATGAATTCAGAAAAGGAACATTCAATAAGAGATTGCTACACTGAGTACTCTGAAATTTTCAAAGACATACGTGCAGTTTAAAAACTAGCAATGATAAAGCCTAACCAAAAATAGAAGTGAAATGTTAAAAATGTTTGGATAATGGTGAACCATGACATGTGCTATATTATTCACAGACAAAAGCCTTCGAGGTCACTCTTGTTTCACCCACAAGTTCTACTCTTAAAAGACAGAGCCATAAGGGGAGAGACCACTGGATTATTTTCTACATCTGCAGCTCATTCTTTACAGTTGGTAGCAGTGGAATCAACACATTCCTGTGTTCTAATTTTTTTTTCTGGTGCTTAGAAGAGAATTAATGGCTCCAAAAGGAGCTGTCTCCAGTGCTCTGATGACTGCTTCAGTGTTGTGAGGACAGACTTTGAAAGAAGAAATGTGGGACATCTAAAAATTCAAGCATTATAATGGCTGGATTGCAGGGGAATAAATGGTTAGTGTTTATATGTTAGAATTCTATTCTGGGAAAGATTAAATTTGTATTTTCAAATAATAATTCTAGCTTATAATATCCACAATTGTTTATACTATTATATCCTGGGAAACATTCTAAAGATTTTTCATGGTTTAATCATTTGAATGCCATATAAGAAAGATATTATTACCACAGATATTTATAGACAAGAAAACTAAGGCAGAAAGCAGTGAAGTAGCTTGTTTGAGGCTGCACAACTAATAAGTAGAAGTGCCAGAATCATACCATGTCAGCCTTAACTGCTATACTTCCTCTCAAAAATTAAAAATTTTCACTAATTTAAAATGACGAGTTTCTTCAGTAAATGCATTTGAAAATAATAGTCACTGGAGACTTGGAAGGGTGAGAGGGGGTTGAGGTATAAGAAATTGCTTAATGAGTACAATGTACATTATGTAGGTGATGATTACACTAGAAACCCAGCCTTCACCACTAGGCAGTATACCCATGTAACAAAACTGCACTCGCACTCCTCAAATTTATATAAATGAAAATAAACAAAAAACAAATGAATAAATACATTTGAAAAATCATCATCACTAACTAGGAAAAGAAATTAGAATGAATTCCAGAGTCAAAAATTGAAACAAGTTACCAAATAATATATTTATCCTAGAAAAAGAAAAATGATTAAAGTGGAGAACATTCACAGAAGTAAAAATTGAAAGAACATGTGTCAACCTACTTATTTTGATGATTAAAAGAAATGGATTCCCAAGGAGGTTGAATTAATTTGCTTAAGGTTGTATAGGTAGATAACAACAAAAGAAGTTAAATAACACAGATTTTAATATTTGCAGTCCAGCGACCATGGTTCCACACCGCAGTTCAGAATTTTAAATCTTCTACAATACATTCTTTAACGAATTGATTGCCTGAGAAGCAGATTATAGTATATACCTTTAAAGTTAATTGTTGAATTATTAACAAATTGCCATCTACTCTAGTTAATCTAGTGAGCATGCCAAAGATTTTATTGAAATGCCTTATCACTATGATGTATACAATTTGTGAAATGTGAAAAAAAAGAAAAGTGAAATGAGAGCAAGCTTTCATTCTTTGACTTTAAAAAAGACTGCTACTGCATAAAAATGACAAGTGCTATATCAAGGCCAAGTATACCAATCAGTTTAAGTGAAACAGTAACTACTAACATTCCATTCTAGACCTAGGTAATAACTTAGCCAAGGAACAGTAAGCCAATTTCTTGCTTAACCACACCACTGCCATTGTGGAAGCCTGGGCTCACTGTATTATGAAATTGAAATATGTGTGCAAGACACACATTTGTACATTGGTACACAGTAAAGACAAGGAAAAAGAAAGGATCCAAGAGGATTTGTTTGCCCTTCAGAAGCGGTGTTGGGTTTTCATTCTGCAGATGATAGACTGGTAAAGGGGGCAAACACTGAATAGAAGAGAGAGGCCAGGAATCATATCTGCATGTACACACCATTTGCCAACACAACACACACACACACACACGCACGCATGCACATACACAGAAGCTTACAGAAGCTTACTAACTCTGTTTATACATTAAAGTTCCTATATGAAAAGATTGCTTGTGTTTCTTGCCTCTTCTTTGGCAAAACCATTGTACCAGATATCTCTTCTTGTCCATATGCTGTTGGGGTTAGGCTGGTTGGCGCTCCATTAGTAAAGCAGATTTCTGAAGATGTACCAGTCATTTTTTCCTCTCAAAAGTAAGAACTAAATCATTCAGAATTGGTTTCTATATTTTAACTGGTCAATCTGACTTGGCTTCTGAAATTGCATACTTTAAGAGTCTCATGCTCTGCTGATTGAGCTAGCCAGATGCTCTGTACTTTAAATATGTCTAATTCCATTAATAAAAGTAAATCTTTGTCTATAAAAAATATAGCCTGTCTTACATAAGCTGTTCATGAAGTTCTCTGGTAAAAGAGAAAATTAAGAGTACTTTTAGCCACTGAGGGAAAAAAAAATCTTTATCCATAAATCAAGTTGTTGTTTCTCTGATATCTTCATGCAGACATTTATTTAACAAATATTTATTGAGAAACAAATATGTGTCAACAAGGCTAGGAGCTCAGAATTGATGGTGAGAAAAACCTGAGATGATTCCTATCCCAGCAGCGTTTAGAGGAGAGAGGGACAAACAAACACGTCAAAGGAGCCTACAAACTAATATGAAACTGTAACAGTTGTTACACAAATCAACAAGGAAAAATGCAAGGTGCTGAGAGACTGTGAGAAGGGGATTTGACCACTTCAGAGAGGTCAAGGAGGGCTTCCCTGAGGAAGTGACATTTGAGCTAAGACGTAAAGGCATATATTTCAGGTTAGAGAGAAAAATGGGCAAAGCTCCTGTGGTGGGAATGAGCATAAGATTAACTGCAGGGGAACAGGGACATGCTGTGCCATAGAAGGAAAAAGAGTGATTAAGATGGAACAAATATTCAACACTTTCAAATGTTGAGAAGTCAAGTACAATGAAGACTAAAAATGCCCATTGGCTTTGGAAAAATGGAGATGACTGGGGATATTAGGAAATGCTGTTATTATGGAATGATGGAGACAGAGGCCAATTGGAGAAGATCGTAGAGTATGTTCCAGGTTAGAGGATGGAGGTATTGAGTATAGACAAGCCTTTAAAGATGAAGAGAGAATGTTGTAGCCACAAGGGGAAAAGGGTTCAAGGATTTTTGTTGTTGTCGTTCGTTAGTTTTAATGAAAAAATTGAATAAGAACTTGTTTTAAAATGTGTTCAAGGAAGATAAGGAAAGCAAAGGAAAGTAAGTCAAAGCAAAAATCCCCCCCCAAAACCAGGAGGTCTGGTATGTTTTTGCCCTGTAGATAAACAGCTATATGTCTTCTTAGGGCAGAAAAAAAAAATCTTGTTTAAACATCCATTGTATATTTTCATGTTAAAACACAAATTGTTTTGAGAGGGTAACTCTTATGTATCTACAAATTAAAGTGAACATCCAACTTAGTTATAACCATTTTAGAGGGTTTTTTTCCCAGCTGGTGTAATTGTCAATTTCTACTAAATTCCAGGATATAAAAAAATTATCTGTGCTGAGAAAAAAGGATTCATTCATTATTTATTTATAAAATATCCTGAGCCATTTGCATTCAATAAAAGGGATTTGGTTTATGAACAGGATGCTGTATTCTACTTGATTTAGCACATAATTAGCTGAAAATCTCCTATCCCTTCAGGACATGGATTTTTTATTTAAATCAGAATTCATCATTAAGGGAAAATGTTGTTCCAGGTACCAATTTAGTATCTACTTTATCTTACAACTTTAAAATGCCGTAATTCATTAAAAATGAAAAGAAAAATTTTATCATACTAAGCTGTATACAATTTTACGTCTCCTTAGAAAAGGCAACAGTATGAGAATTGCATAAACAATGTTAAATTATCTTGTTCACCATACAAAGAATGTATTTTTTACTATTTTGATGGAAAAATTTGGCTTCCTAAATGAAATATTAGTAATAATACTAAAATAAAATAATGCTAATTTGGCAATTAGGCTAAAATAGGGGCAGAAGTGAAACAATTATTTTGTAGAGGTTAAGAAGTATTTTTTTTTTTCACTAGCTGGCCTAGTGACAAGTCAGAACTCTTTTAATTTGGTGTTGTTTCGTTTTAATTAATCGATCAGGCAAAATATTTTTCCTGCATTTTACATGCTCAAATTGTCAATTAATCCTCTTAAAAATGGTTCATTCACTTGAAAAAGTTAACGTACCTCCTGAAAGGCACCGCGCCAAGCAGTGGGAATACAGAAATGACAAACAATCCCCTGCCCTCAAAGAGTTTACAGTATCACAACACTGTATGTGCAAGATTGTAAGATCAAAGAAATCTAGATGGCATAATGGAAGTACAGAGTAAAAAACACTTCAATCAGTCTGAGGAAAGCAATATATATATGCAAACACACATATATACATACATATAAAATACATGTATATACACAAACATGTATCAGAGAAGAGGTGACATTTAATTTTAATATTTGATATCTAATACTTAAGATTTTATTCCTCAAAAATAGGGCCACTATACTATATGTTCAAAATAAAGTGGAGCTTTAATAGAGGGAACAACTTAATTATTAGCAGAATTTTGTTCATGTAAATGCCAATATGACAGGAGTGTTGGGTGGGAAGGACAGTCAGAGGCCCAGAACAAGAGAGAAAGGCAGGGGGCAGATGATCATGAGTCATTTGTATCATGAAAATGTGTTTCAATTATACTCTTCAAGAGACAGAAGTTCTATGAAGGCTTGTTATTTTTATTTTTTATTTTTAATTAAACTTTTTATATGAAGAAATTGTAGATTTACATGCAGTTATCAGACATAATGCAGAGATATATTCCATGTATCCTTTATCCAGTTTTCCCCAGTGGCGACATCTTGCAAAGCTATAGTATGATATCACAATCAGGAATATTGATACAGTCAAAATACGAAACAGTTCATCTACTTAGGGATACCTAATGTTGCTCTTTTTGGGCCACATGTGTTCCAAGGTAATATATAGAAACACAATGGATATTTGTATGTTTGTCTTCTATCCTGAGACTGGATTGAACTCACTTATTAGTTATAAGATTTTTTCTGTGTGTCTTCTACAATTTTCTACATAAATAATCATGTCATCTGCAAATAAAGAGAATTTTATTTCTTCCTTTTTAGTATGTATGCATTTTGTTTCCCTTTACGGCCTTAATTAACTGGCTAGAATTTCCACAACTATGTTGAATACAGTGGTAAAGTGTGGACATCCTTTCCTTGTTTCTGAACATAGGGGGAAAACATTCAGGCTTTTATCATTAGATGTGATCGTAGCAGTAGGTTCTTAGATATGAATGGATGTTCAATTTATCAGATGATTTTCTGCATCAACTAATATGATTATATAATTTTTCTTCTTTAGCTTGTTAATATGTTACTTTGAATGATTTTCAAATATTGTACCAGCCTTGCATTTCTGAAATAAATTCCACTTGGTCAAGGTATAATTGTTTTTATATATTGGTTAGTTCTACTTGCTAATATTTTGTGAAAGATTTTTGTATCTCTATTTATTAAGGATATTGCCTGTAGTATTTTATTTTTTGTGTCTTTGTCTGGTTTTGTGGTTAGAGTAATACTAACTTCATAAAATGAATAAGAAAGGGTTGCCCCTCTTCTACTTTCTGGAAGAGATTGTGCAGAAATGGTGTTGATTCTTCTTTAAACATTTGGTAGAATTTTCTAGTAAAGACATCTGTATCTAGAGATGTCTTATTGTGAGTCTTTAACTACAGATTTGATTTCCTTAAATGTAATAAGGCTATTCCAGTAATCTATTTCTTATGTGTTGAGTTGTGATAGTTTGCGTTTTTTGACAATTTCACCAAATTGTCAAATTTATGTGTGTTGAGTTGTTCATAAGTATTTCTTTATTATCCTTTGGATGTCTTCAGGGTCTTTAGTGATATCTCCTGTTTCATATGTGGTATTGGTAATTCGTGTCTTCTTTCTCTTTCCCTTTGTTAGACTTGTAGAGATTTGTTGATTTTGCTTATCTTTTCAAAGAACCAGCCCTTTGTTTTATTAATTTTCTCTATGTTTTCTTGTTTGTAATATCATTGATTTCTGCTCTTATCTTTATCATTTCCTTCCTTCTGGTTGTTTTAGGTTTATTTTGCTCCTCTTAGGTCCTTGAGATGGGAGCCTAGACTCTGTCTTAATGTATCTATTTAGTGCTATAAATTTCCCTCTCAACATGCTTTGGCTGTGTCCCACAAATTTTGATATGATATGGACTTTCTTTTTCATTCAATTTGATACATATGTGTATGTGCATGCACATGAATGTATGTGTGTATATATATAAATAAAATATATGTAAAATTTTCCTGGAGACTTCCTCTTTGACCTATGAGTTATTTAGAAGTATATTGATTGGATTCCAACTGTTTGGATATTTTCCTGTTATCTTTTTGATATTGATTTCTAGTTTGAATCCACTGTGATCAAAGAATAGACTATGATTTCAATTATTTTAAATTGGTTGAGGTTTGTTTTGTGATCTAGGATTTGGTCTATCTTGGTATTTGTTCCATGGGTACTTAAAAAGAATGTGTATTTTGCTATTATTGGGGGTAGTGTTCTATACATATCGATTAAATCCTTTTGGTTGATGATGTCAAGTTTTTCTACCTCTTTGCTGATTTTCTGTCTGATTTTCCATCAATTATTGAGAGAGGGGTGTTGAAGTGGGGAGAGCTCAGAAATTGGAGGTAGAGATGGCCTGGAAGGGAAGAGCATCAGTTGGAAAGTTCTCTGTACTATCTAATGATAATCTGAAATATGCAACTGGAATGCACAGGCACAAATCAGATCAAAATCCCAAACATATACTGTTCATTAGTCAACAAGACACATTTGTGCCTATGAGCTAAATTATCAGCCTCAAATTTATGGCAGGAGATACGGAAAAGAGGGGACACTTTTGATAGGTAATAGGAAAATATATTCCATAGAATGTAATGACCAATAGAGAGTGAGATGTAAAGGTAATGAAATCAGAATCACCCAGATTTTTAGTTTTGGTTACTATGTGGATGGAAGTTAAGATTAACAGAAATGTAGAGTGCACAGGAGAAAATATGTTTTGCAAGGAGGAGTGGAGATATTGAGTTCAGTCGATGCCATGTTGAGCATAAGTAGTGTACAGACCATCCATAGATGTCTAATAATAAGTGAGTGCTCAGCAGGAAGGTCAGATATATAAAGAGGATTTAAGAGCCTTAATTCAATTAGTAATCCTCAAATATAACTGCATGGAGATTATCTAGAAAATATAAACAGAGTAAGAAAAGAGGGTTAAGAATATGATCCTACTAAACCTCAATGCTTATGACCAAAATAAGAGAAATAAATAGAGGAAAAGGAGAACAAGCTGTCAGAGAGGAAGGAAAAGAATGGAAAACAGAGTTTAATTTAGTTCCATGAATATTTATTTACTGAGTTCTTAGTATGCATTATGTACTGTGTTGGGAGACTAGCTATTGAGGCTCCTACATTCTTCTAAATGTAAACAGATCATTTCGGTACAGTGCGGCCAGCTCAGTAATAGACATATGCTCTGGGGTCAACATGCCCACAGAAAGGGGCACTGGATACAGCCTAAAACTTGAGAGGAAACTTTTGAGAGATGATCACATATAAGCAGAGTGTTGAAGGATAGTAGATATTAACCAGGTAAGGAAAGACAGAGGGAAAGTCACACCAGGCAAAGGAAACTGCATGAACAATAGCAAAAGAGCCTGGAGCTAAAGAGAGAATTATCTAATAGAAATAGCCGGCAAGACCGAATGCCACTAAGAGAGAAAATGAAAACGGATTGAAAAAGGCCCTTTGACTTTTTCACTTATGAAGCCTCTGGTTACCTCTGCTACAACAGCTTTTATGAAGTGATGTGAACAGAAATCAGACTGCAATGAGATGAAGAGTAACTGAAAGAATATGAAGTGCAGACAATGGGTTGAGGGGGGTGTTTTTTCAGGCAGCTTAGTGGAGAAGAAAATAAAGATAAGATAACTAGAAATGAGCAAAGGTCTAAAAGATTTTGTTTTGGGATCAGAAAGAATTAAGTACATTTACAGGTTATAGAAAAGAAACCAGAGTGCAGAGAAAAGAGTTGAAAACATAGCTTACTTCATTCAGTTATTTGCACAACAAATATTTATAGAGCATCTACACTGTCCTTGAACATACTCTATGAAGACAAACAACCAAGTCCCCTTCATGGGGTTAACATCATGTTTTAAATAAACTTGAGAAACAATAAAAGGTCAATGGTAAATAGCACAAAAATTGTATTTATCTCAATTATAAAGGCGGCTTAATACTTATAAACGTTAAGTACTTAAAATTACACAGCCATCTTTGGCTTTTTAGCATGTATGTAAGCCATGCCATAATTCATAAATATTCAGTGTTGAAGTTTATTTTGTTTACTTCAGGAGAAGTGATTATTTTAATAAAACGTTTATTCTATTGTAAGGATTTTGGTAAGGAACAGATTTGCCAAGATTATTTTGTTTTAATTATTAAAAACAGCCAAATACATATCAAATCTGCAAGGTACAAAAGCACAATACAAAAGATGTAGAATAGTATACGATGGTTTCATTTTTGTGTCAAAGTCTGCTTTAATATCTCTCAACATTCAGAGACAGAAAACCAGCCAGTTAATAATGAAGGAACGCAAATGGCCTTTCAACAGTGATGAGGACTGAAAGACAGAGAATAGTCTCACATTTTTTCAGAATCATTGAGGTGCAGAATTTTAAGATTGTAAAAAACTTTGACATCATCTAATTCTGTTCTCCACATCCCATATATAAAATTATTTTCTTCACATTCCTTATCTGATATTAAGAGACAACTTTATGTGAAAGAGAACCTTATATTTGAAAAGTTGTCTATTTATTCTATTGCCAGACATTTAAATTTGTCTCTGATTATTCTCAAAATATAACTTTCTATAACAGCATTATAAGGCTATTTTCATTTTATGTAGCAGATCTCTCAATATCAAAAGACGCTTATATGCACATTTAGTATATTATTTCTCAGACTAACCATTCCTAATTCCTTCATTTCTTTCTTCTATGACATGATTTTCATCCAAGCCCCCCTTTTTTTGAAATGCTTTCTAGTAAGTTAATGGTTTTTTTTTATCCTCTCCATTAAACTGAACACAAATTTTCAAATGCGGAAAAGTAAAGTAAGATTATACCATTGCATATGGTGAGTATTTTTTTAAAAGCAATCTTACCAACTGCTTATTTTTGAGCTATGGACAATTATAACATACAGAGATTTAACCACACAATCTGTGATCAATCCAAGTTTCCCCTATTTTATTTCTGCCTTATTTTTAATCTAAGTATAAGACTGTAAAGATTTATATATTTTTCTCTCTTGCTAGTTTTGTCCCAAATGTCCAAGATCATTTAGAATGACAATTTAGCAAGCTATCATCATATTTGCTATCCTTATAAGAATTTGATCTCCTACAAATCTAATAGATATGTTTTCTAAGTCTTCATATAAGACATTGATAAAATTAAATAGAATAGGCATGAAGGAAATTTTCTAGTATACATACAGAAATCTTATTCCTAAGTGACATTAATCCATGTGTTAGAATTTTTCAAGCAGTTATTTATTTAGCTACGAATCTGGTCAGTCTATATTTCTCTTCCTTATACACAAAGCTATTATCAGAGACCACGGAAAATATTTAGCTAAAATAGAGACATCATACCTTTGTAAACCCATTAATACTATAAAAACACAAAAAGGTGAATCTATGTTGTTTGCTTTATGATAACTATTTTCTTTTCTAGGACTCTAAAATCAGTATCAGTTTGGTAATACTTTCCAGAAATCTGCTAGGGATAGACATAAAGTTTGTTATTTCATGTTCTTCAGAATTTAAGTTCTACTGACTTTGTTCTTCAATACAATGGAAATAGCTGGCTATTGTTTTCTACATGTCCCTTTTTCCTTTGAAATCATACTTTTAACTGGAAGAAGATATAAAAATATTCCCTGTCCCCATCCCAATTTTTCTGTTCCTACTCAGGACTGCTTCTCAAAAAGTTTCAATAAAATAAATATTATCTCTATGTGCTATTAATTGTATTACCTCATATAAAACTGTTGTGTTTCCATGTATAAGAGGTCCATAACAGATATAGGAATGTCCGACAACCCAGCCCAAGTCAGAAGCTGCCCACCACACCTAAAAAATAAAAAGATAATAAAAATGAATATATATTAATCAGAGAAATGTCATGCAATATAAATTGAAAGTCATGATTACCTCTCCGGGTTTAAGTCCATATATAGAGGACATTGTCCAGTTTAGCATCACAGCATACCCCCCAGTGGGCCTAACCACACCCTAAAGAAGAGAAAAAGTGAAGTTAAAAGCAATAAACAATGTGTGAAAAGATTCTCTATCTTCATACTATCCACTTTAAAAGTTCCTTGTTTAAAGCATTTTATACTCTATAAGCTACAAATTACTTTGACTTTTATACAGTTATCTTTGAATCATTATTTCTTTGGCTCCTCCAATAGTCAACACAAAAGAATTTGTCCCTATTACTACCATGTATAGAATCCATTGTCACATACAATTCTTGACCTTCTAAAGAAAACGTATGATTTCACAAAATCACATGCAACAAAAATTTTTCCAGTCAGAAAACACATTGTCAACCCCACATTTTCAGATGAATTTCCAGAAAAAAAATAGAAACTATCAAAATTAAGTGCACAGAAGGGTAAAATGTAGTTATGTGCCTCAAATACATACTCACCTAAGGATATATATTCTTTAATATGATTAAATAATAACAGGCTACTTAGTGGAAAGAAAGTCATATTCTAAGTGGAGTCTGATTATAATGCTTCATTTGGTATCATGCAAGCACAACATTAGAGCTGAGCAATTCTTTAATGATGAATTTGGGAACTCTTTGGAATGAATACCAAAAAGTTAAATCTAAGGCTAACAGATTTGCCCTACATTGCATTTGGGCAAAAGTGGGGATTGTTACATCATTGCAGTACAGCTTTTACAAATTAGTTTCAAGTAGCTATTTTCAACATTGGAAACATATGCAACTTCAATACAAGATTAATATTTAAACACAAGAGTCACCATAATTAAGAACTGATGGTAAATTTAAGTTCATTTATTGCTTCATTATAAACATTAATCATTATTGGCTCAATATGACATAACCATGTGAATATTCAGAATGAGAGGGTGAATGCCTGCTAAAAAATACAAGGTATGTTCCACTCGTGTATTTTGAAGCATCTTTTAGTATAGCAGTTAAAACTGTTCTATGCAAAAAATAATTGTTTTACATAAAAGGGCAAACATAGATCTAATTAATAACTGTGCTATTAGCTGTACTTTTTTCGGCATAGCTCTGCAGCTTTAACACACATACATGAATCGGGAATGAAAAAGAAATTGACTTCCTGTTAGTTACTAAAATTGCTGCTCTCCTCAGGTACCACTAATAAAACTGAGGTATCAAGCTGTGGAACATATTTTATCTACCACCGACAACACCATGTCTCTTAGTAAATATCAGACGCAGCTTTGTTGGCATTTGAGAGCTGTTTTCCAGGTTGTATGACATGGTTAGCATGCAGCTGGCTGTCTTGATCACTTTGGGAATATTAGCAATCCCAAGCCACCTGCCAGTAGGCTTCACACATGCACTTTTCTGCATAAACTGAGCAGATATTTTCCCAATATTTTGTATCCTATCTTGCATGCACTTTGTCCTATTGACGTCTTTTCCTATGGCTCAGTAGCTTGATGAATTTGATGTTAATCAATATGCAAGCACTGTTTTTAAAAACGCATACTCATTTTTGCAAAGTAGAAAAATACATTTTTTAATAGACAATATGCTGTCTATATGTTATAGTGGACAGTGATGCTTAATGTCAGTAATGATTTCATTTGTTTTAAAATTTTCTCTTCATCTTACATGTCCCTGCATTTGGACATTTTTATCCATAACTCTAAATATTATTATAACTGAGTAAATTTATAGATTATATGATACAGAGGGTAAGATGCATTGACTGGAAATGATGGCAAGAAATAAAAGGCTAGGGGAGACATAACTGAGTAGTAATTCAATTGTAAAACCTAGAAGATAAATGCAAAGCATATATTATCAAATTTCTATGTATCACTCAGATGGACACTTCTTCAAAGGACATTTACCAATGCGACTTTGTCTGATAAATTAGTGGATACTTAAACCCATCTGAGCAAAAAAATTAAAACTTAAAAATGAGATTATGCATGAAAAAGCATTTAACATTATAAAGGTTACAATTTAATATCTTATTAACACTATTATTTCCTTAGTTCTCGCAATTACTGCCTTTTATTTTACCCTCTGCTGATATTGCCCAAAAAGCATAAATGTCAAAATAATTAGAGGTTAACCATCAAAGATTCTCATTAAAAACAATTAAAATGAAGCTGAAGGAGAGAGAAAAGCCATAATTTCTGTCTTTTATTGGTCTTTGATACCCACTTTTATTTTCTAAAGAATGAGCATAAAAATTTTAGTCAAGTGTCATTTTACCACTTATTAATCTAGATAGACTCTATGTCTACAATTTGGCCTTCCCTCCGAGAATGTTCAGATGATACAGTTTTCAAATTTCCAAGTATGTGATATAGTGTAAAAAAAAGAACTATAGTTTCACATACTCCAGGTACATCTTTTATAAGAAGTTTGAAAGTAAAAACAAAAAGAAAAATTTTCTTTTATAAATATTAATTTGTGACAAAAATAAGATGAGAAAGCAGTTTCTGTTTCTTGTTTATAATCATGTTTTCCAGGTAATGATAATTAAAATGCAAAAGAGAAATGCTATTCAGCCTCTGAAAACACATAAATTATGCTCCAAAAAACAAATCATTATATTCTAAGTAAGCAAAATTAATCAGAATCCAAAAATATCATTATTATAATATATCTGAAATACTTAGTATAAAGTAATAATTCTTATTCAATACCAATGCTTGTCCCTAAAATGCAAGCATGGTACACTTTCGTATTTTGAATCTCTATTATTACTTTCTACACATACTTTACCTACTTTAGGTAAAAGTAAAGACATTACGTGATCTAATATATTCTCTGAAAATTCCTGCCACCTGCCAATATATGTTCTGGGTTTTGTGTAGGATCAGTCATAATTCTTAAAGTCTTCTGAAGACTTTGAAAAACTTCTAGGTGGGAATAGCACTCTGTGCCCCAAATAAAGACATGAAAGTGAATCCTATCTCAGAAATTAGAAAAGAGACAATCTGAAAGTGCTTTTATTTTTGACCACATACACTGCATATGGTATTTTAAAAATTCAATCAGTACAAGTAAAAGAAAGGCTGTTTACTAGTTACTCAGGAATGTGACCGCAAAGTTATCTCCATGGTTCTTTATGATTTTCACCTTAATGAGCTGCTTTTGGAGACAAGGAATGTCACAAATTGCCATGAATAGGGCCATTAAAGTAAAACAGAAAGCATGTTGGTATCAAGTGTTGTGTGCAGTTTTGGCTGCTACAACTTATCAAAGAAAAATAGAATTGCGACAATAGGTGTTGTAGAGGAAGAAGAGGGAAGACTGAGGTGTGTGGTAAGATTAAGAGCTTGGGATTCTTCATTGTAAAAATGTGTTTTGGTTATCTTCAAATTGATCCATAAAAATCTGACAGACAAATCTCAACACGCTGTGGCAAGAAAAGTTTGGAGTAAATGACAACACTTCATACTTCCTAAGTTGAGCCCCTCTATGATTTACTTTGTAATAAAAGCTTATAGAAGGCAACTATACATATTTACATACATAAAATATATATTTATTCACATATACATGTGTAAATACAAGTGTGTATGTATATACATGCATGTGTATATATGTATATGCATGTTTGTATATATGTATGTGTGTGCACGTGTATATGTGTGTGTATGTATTTCATATCAGTCTGACAAGTTAAGAAAAAAAAGGAAAAAATAAATATTATACTTGAAGAAAAGAAATCTATCACTAAATGACTGGCATCAGAGTTGAGAAATACAAGGAATAATTCTGATTATTTAAAAAATCCAACACATCAGCAATAACCTTCTTTTGGTACTGGCTTTACAGACGGCATCCCCTATTTCAAGAATAAACCTCCACCCCT
This sequence comes from Indri indri, assembly GCA_004363605.1. Taxonomy (NCBI): domain Eukaryota; kingdom Metazoa; phylum Chordata; class Mammalia; order Primates; family Indriidae; genus Indri; species Indri indri. Next base: position 17,773 of record RJWJ010005351.1, read on the forward strand.
TTTTTAAACTTAATTAATTCCAACTTCTTCTCAGGAGTACTTAAAGATCTTGCAAAAGTGTCACCTCTTCTGGGAAGCTGTCCTCTATCCTATTGTTTGTGTTCAATGTCTCTCAGGTCCTCTTTCACAGACCTCAACCAAATTCGATTCCTCCATATTAAGTGTACTATCCTAAGTAAAGTCCTAAACTAATTAAACAGCTTGAAAACTAACTTCCTTGCCTCCATTGTGTGTAGTCACCTATCTTTCCAATAAAAGGATCACAGTCTATCTTGCATTACCTGTGTTCACACATATTTCAATCCCATTAGAGTAGAGGGACTGAGGTTTACTCATAGATTTTTATCTGTCTTAGCTCAGAATGAGCACTTAATACGCATGCCTTGAATTGAGTCAAATTCAATGTGAATACAAAAATCTTCAATTAAAACCCTCTCCAATTTATTGACATATTAGTAGATTGTCTTCAAGATGGTACATTAGGAGGAAAATGAGGATAGCAGAAACATCAGAGGATCTCCCATTTGGACACTGAAAGGAATCTACAAAGGAAACTTTCGGATCCAGGGAAAACCTGGAGTAGCTAGAATCCTTCCTTATTTGGAACCATCACTTTTCAAATTTAATGCTCTGTATATTACTTTTATTTTATTTCTCCTAGACCGGCTGAGTCAGCTTTGAATTTCCAATAAGGTTTTCTTCTGCCCCTCCCATACAGATCCTAATTCAGGCCACAATGAATATCAAAGTGATTTAAAGACTTGAGATGGCAAAAATACTTTTATAAGATTCCTTCAGGCTTTTCAGAAGCTAAAGTGATTTAGGTTATACAATGTTTTCAGGGTCAGAAGTTTTGTCACATGTTGATACTTTTATATTAGATTATAACTTTGCTGAGTCCCCTTTTATTTTACAGCCAAATGTTCAGTTGGACTTCATGTGGCTGCTGTATGATGCAGAATTGTAAAACGTGGAGGGTGAGAATTTTGTTCAGCAGATCATTTGGACTGTTTCAAAAAAGAAATCTTAAAGACTTCTATATGATGGACTATTTATTTTTTAAATGACTAGCATTGTAAAAAAAATCATAAGGCTTTAATTCTACAATGACACAAATATCTTCATCTATATGCATCTATGTATGTATTTAATAAAAACTTATTGAGCACCAACTATACAAAGCACAATGGTAAACCAAAATGTAATAAGACATGATCACTGACCTCAGAGAGAATATATTCCCCTATCAAATGTTTTCCTTTTCATAAGAGAGTTTTATATAGACTATCTTAAATTTTTAAAAAAATCTAATCTAATAGATTAGATTTTGAGATTATTAAGAGATTATGTTTTCAGAACTCCAATGCTACAGAGAATGCTTACATTAATAAAAAGACTATGGCCCTCAAGGGTGAGAGTGATTGGGAATGTCCCTTTCCCTACTAAAATTCTGATCCAATGAATATTGAACCCCCTAACAAAGAAGAGTAAGGAATATCATACTATAAGCCTTTATAAAGTTGTATGAAGAAATAGCATTATTTGGAGACAGGAGGCAAAAGTTGTCTTTGTTGATACCAAATGATAAAAATTTGAATTTAAAAATCATTTCCATACCATATGGAAGCTATAACTCATTTTTTTATTTTTAATTATTATGGATACATAATAATTGTATATCTTTATAAGGTACAAGTGAGGTTTTGATACAGGCATACAATGTGATTAATCAAATCAGGATAATTGGGGTATCCATCACCTCAGGAATTTATCATTTCTTTGTGTTAAGAACACACCAATTCCACTCTTTCAGTTATTTTAAAGTATGCCCTAACTTACTACTGATTATAGTCATTTCATAATGTTACCAAATATTGTTCATTCTAACTGTATTTTTGTACTGATTAAACATCCTTACTTTACATTTCCCCTCCCCACAATTTAAAAGAATAACAATATTTCATTTAAAATGTATTTTTATAATATTTTATTAAACCAATCAATAAGTCAAACATCTATTAATTTTAGTAGCTTACTAAAGCAATTGTATATTGCTGGCATTTGAGAGGAGTTTGGAAGGAATAGAGGGAAGGCATTTGACATTAAACAAAATGTGTTTTTTTATATTTATAGTTAAGCTCAAAATTTCTCTAAGATAAAAAGTAACTATGTCTAAACCTCAAAGTACAACCTGTAAACATTTTCTGTCAGTGATTAAATATTCTCAGTGCAAAAGAAATCTGCTGCTACAAATAGCTATCCCTAAGAGAGCAAATACCTTAGGCAAGCCCGTAGTTCCAGATGTGTAAAGAATATACAGTGGATGTTCTGAAAGAACAGGAACACAGTCATGTGATTGTGCTTTTGCCATCTCTTCATCCCAATCAAGATCACGATCTGGAGCCAAAGGAACAGTCTCCTGAGGAAACAGGAGCCAAAGGAACAGCAAAAATATAGGAATATGCACTGTATAAGGGCGATTAAATCAAAAGAACATAAAGTAGCTAAGTCTAAATAAGTGAGCATCTGTCTGAAAATCTAGGTGATCTGGCAGTAAACATCACCAGATTTATGTCAAAAAAACCTCAAGGTTCATGAGTTAAAATACATTTTTATAAGAAACAAACAGTTTGATGTTGGCTTCCACTAAAGTGACAAAATGAACATGCTTTATTCAAATCTAAGGATACCCTTAAAATTTCAGAGTTTGACCAATAGAGGTTTATGTTACCATAGATGTATGTACACTAATAACTTTATAAAGTAATTTCTATTTTTTGTAACCTATTTCTTTTACTTTAGAATGGTCATCTTCCCAATGAAATGTCAAATACTCATTAAAATTTACCTTCATACAACGACATTTAAGAGTAACACCACAGCTACCTTTCCAAATGAGGAAATATTACATCTTCTTTAGATTTAGGAGAGAGTTTTATTTTTGCTTTTTGAAAACCAAACAGCAGTTTTGAAATTTAGTCAGAATATATGATATTTCTAAAATGCTATCCAACTTGTCCTGCTAGGTCACTGATTAATGTGGTAGAAATGCTCTGTTTGTTTTCTATTTTTTGTTCTCAGAACCAGGCTCTGTGTTGTCAACTTTGTGACAATAGAGTCATTATTTAAACAGAAACACCTTTAAAGAAATTAAACAGACCTCTTTAATAACAACAGCAATGAAACGGCCAGGCTGGTGAAGAGTAGGCAAGTGGTTTATAGAAAAGTTATTCTAATGTGGAGTTAAAGCTATTTAAGTAGAGATGATGCCTATTAAATGTTTGGTTATTTTCTGAAATGTCAAACAAGCTTAGGATTACATATCAGGAAATTTATAATTGGTGAACATGTTAGAGAGACACAAGTAAGTCTATGCATTCCTCAGTGAAAGTTAATGAGCTCCATCATCTAGAGAGGTATGCAACCATTCATTTCATCAAGGTGATCCTTGAGCTAAACCGAAAGACCCTGAGAGGTTCAGAAAAGACAAGCCACTTCCACTGTCTAGGCTCCTAATAAGGGTTGTATAAATTGGTCACATACTTAAACAGGTACATTTATGCTTCGTATGGAACCAGAGAAGACCCCATATAGCAAAAGCAATCCTAGGCACTAAAAACAAAATGGGAAGCATCAATTTACCAGACTTCAAAATACACTACAAGGCTACAGTAATTAAAATAGCTTGGTACTGGCACAAAAACAGGGACATTGACCAGTGGAACAGAACTGAGAACCCAGGTATTAAACCATCCTCATATAGCCATCTAATCTTTGGCAAAGCAGACAAAAACATATACTGCGGAAAAGAATCCTTATTCAATAAATGGTGCTGGGAAAACTGGATAGCCACACATACAAGACTGAAACAGGATCCACACCTTTCACCCGTCACAAAAATCAACTCACAGTTGGTAACAGACTTAAACTTTAGGGGTGAAACTATTAGAATTCTAGAGGAAAATGTTGAAAAAACTCTTACAGACATTGGCCTAGGCAAAGAATTTATGAAGAAGACCCCGAGGGCAATCACAGCAACAACAAAAATAAATAAATGGGACCTGATCAAATTAAAAAGCTTCTGCACAGCCAAAGAAACTGTCATGAGAGCAAACAGACAACCTACAGAATGGGAGAAAATTTTCACATGCTACAAATCTGATAAAGGGCTGATAACTAGAATCTATTTAGAACTCAGGAAAATCAGCAAGAAAAAATCAAATAACCCTATCAAAAAGTGGGCAAAGGACATGAACAGAAACTTTTCAAAACAAGACAGAATAATGGCCAACAGACATAAAAACATGCTCAACATCTCTAATCATCAGGGAAATGCAAATCAAATCACAATGAGATATCACTTATCTCCAGTGAGAATGGCCTTTAGCAAAAAGTCCCAAAACAATAAATGTTGGCGTGGATGCAGAGAGACAGGAACACTCATACACTGCTGGTGGGACTGCAAACTAGTGCAACCTCTGTGGAAAGCAATACGGGGATACCTTAAGAGATACAAGTAGATACAAGTACCATTTGATCCACAATCCCATTACTGGGCATCTACGCAAAAGAACAAAAGACATTCTATAAAAAAGACATCTGCACTCAAATTTTATAACAGCACAATTCACAATTGCAAAGATGTGGAAACTCAAGTGCCCATCAATACATGAGTGGATTAATGAAATGTGGTATATGTGTACTATGGAGTACTATTCAGCTGTAAGAAACAATGGTGATAGCACCTCTTATATTTTCCTGGATAGAGCTGGAACCCATTCTACTAAGTGAAGTATCCCAAGAACGGAAAAGTAAGCACCACATGTACTCACCATCAGATTGGTTCCATTGATCAATACCTAAGTGCACATATAGGAATAACATTTATCGGGCATCAGGCAGATGGGAGGGGCTAGGAGGGGATGAGTATATACAAACATAATGAGTGCGATGCGCACTGTCTGGGGGCTGGACACACTTAAAGCTTTGACTCAGGGGGCAAGGGCAACATACGTAACCTAAACATTTGTACCTCTATAATATGCAGAAATAAAAAAAAATAATCCTTCAGTATAATATTACAAATATGATGCCTATATGAATAAACACATTTATAGATACAAATCAGAATGAAAGACCCTTTATGAAGGTAAAGTTTCAGGCCCAGCTGGCTTCTCTAGCCTCATTCCGATAGGTACTGGCTGTGTCATTTAGGTAAATAAAATAGTTAACAATGACAAATCATATGTTCCATTTACTTTTATGCATCAGATAACAGCAACTAATTTTAAATTATCAACTTTTGACATCACAATTAGAAAGCTACAAAAACTAATCACACCGCATAATGAAAATGTCCATTGAATGATCACAAAAATAATTACAGATTCATAATTTTTATTGGCCTCCAATGAAATCACGACTTAAATAGTTATTCTGCAGGCTAAGAAATATAGGAGATTTGACAAAATGAAGAGAGAAAAAAATAAACATGTAGCTTTTGAATGTATGCATTTACTTCCATAGACATGTATTTCCTAGTTGTTATTATTCTTAAAAGGCTGTATTGAAAGAGCACCAGGGATGACTGATGCGATATTCCTTTGATTCTGTCAGTGCATGCCTGAGGCTTAGGAGTGGTAGCCAAGTTTTACCTCCTCTGGCAAAAGTGCAATCCTGGTTAATGAGACACTGAGCATCATAATTTGTATCTCTCTAAACTCAAAGTAAAGCCAGTCCACTGGGCTTAATTACTGCCTAAACAGCAGGTCTAATGTAAAGGACAAGAGACTTCTAAATCCCTCATCTATGTCACTGCAAAGGAAAGGGTCAGGAGAAAAAGGGAGAGGTCCAGAAGTAGAGGTAGTCATTGGGAGATGAAGGAAGTAGATCTCTATTAAGGGGAAAGAGCAGAGAACTGCATTAGAAAAATCTGAATAGGGAACATTAACATCCATATCCAGTGTGTTTATTTATAGTGAAAGGAATAGCATATATTTTGTTAGTTAAAAGTCATTAAACCAGAGTTCAAATCCTGACTCCACCACTTATTAGCTATGACTTTGGGCTGTGATCTCTCCATTACTCAGTTTCTTCATCTATAAAATAGGGCCAGTAATACCATCTATTTCATTGGTTTTTGACGATAAGAATTTAATAAGGAAAACTATTTGGAAGTAGTTAGTATTGGGTGTAGTACATCATAAGTTCTTTACAAATTCTATACAAATTCATATGTATGTGAATAGCACACATATACTCACACAAACACACTTTGTGTGTGTGTGTGTTCCTGCCCTTCCTCTAGCATTCTACCCGAAGCCTTCTTTATTGCTGACTTTGCATTTCCTGATTTGAACAGCAACAAATCTTTTTTTTTTTTAAATGGCTAAGTCTTTATTAATCTCAACATATACTGTGTACCTCTTTTTTCCCATGCTGTTTTTTGGTTGTTATTGAAGAAACTGAGTGGCAGATGTCCCCACAGTTTGGATTTTGCTGACTGCATCAGTGCGGTGCGGTCGAGCATTTTTCTTTGTTCCCTCCATCTACCCTAATTTGGTAGTTGGATGTAGAGGCTTGGTCAGAGTCTGTTTTTTTCTTTCTCTCTTTGCTTTTTTTTTTTTTTTTTTTTTTTTTTTTTTTTTTTTTTTTTTTTTTTTTTTTTTTTTTTTTTTTTTGGCCAGGTCTACTTTGTGAACTTCACTCAGAGGAGCAACAAATCCTTCTTAAAAAATATGATTGAGGTCATATGAAAGAAACTTGAAATTCTTCTTCAAGACGGTAAGAATATTAAAATCATTGAGTATAGAAGAACCACAGACTACTAAAACTTTACACGGGAATTTAATGTGGTAGTGGAATTGCTAGGTAGTAATCAAAATGACATACTTTTAACACTCTCTGTTCTCATATCTTGTCATTTAAGTATTTTCTGAAGATAATCTCGAGTGCCACAAATTGTACATGATTCTTTGCACTCTTGTAATTTCTCTTCTGCAAAAAAATTTCTATCTACTAGAAATCCAAGTTGGTCTCATCATAAATAGCTGGAGACTTGCATGGGTGTAGAAATCAGGTCAAAGTTACCAAGAGAAGTATTGTAAAATATATTCGTTGATATACTATACTGTTTTTCTTCCTTCAGGGATCACAGAATAATTTATCTGTTTAGAATTTTTATGTTTTGTTTTCCTAAACATAGTTTTATTTTTGGCCTAAATACTTTAATAAAATTTTAAAAAGACTTTTTGCATGCAAATTAATCACTCCTCTCCAAGAGGCAAGATAGCCGAGGGATTAAGTATGCATGCAGCCAGAGTGCATGTGTTCAAATCATGCCTGTCACTTACCAACTGGGTAAGTTACTTTATCTCTATGTTCATTGGCTTTCTATTTTTAAAAATAGGAATAATAGTATCATCTAGCTCATAGAGTTACTGGGAAGATTTAAGAAAATATTCATTAGTAGTGTGTCTTAAAAATCATATGGTAAACAATCAATTAGTGTTTGTTAGCATTATTGTTCTTGTTATAATCTAAACCAAGGGTGGAGAACCTGTGGCCTTCTGGGTCCTGAAGTGCAGCCTTTTGACTGAATCCAAATTTTACAGAGCAAATCCTTTTATTTTTATTAATACATTTTTTCATCCTTTATATTTTTAGTTTTAAAATGAACGTATTTAAAATACCCAAAGAATAAAATATGTTTCAATGAAATAATTCTCCCAGATTGACCGGCACAATTAGAACATTAGTGAGCCATAAGGGCTAAACTTATGGCTGCTATACTCATCATTTAGTTCTAACTTCCCCCACCCGACTAGCGCCACTACTGCACGAGGCTGGTTGGGGAGAGTTTATGCGGGTCAACTATATCAATCTGTTATCAGCTTTTGACAACGGTGCACTGTGTTTCTGTTTGAAGTGGGATTTCTGAATATTTGCGCGGCCTGACAGTATTTTTTTAATTCTGCCTGCTTAACAGCCCGTCATGTCAAAGAAGACTAAGAGAATGTGAAGGAAGAAAACAGATTTTTTAATGAGGATTGGAAATTGCAATATTATCTTGTTTATGCTAAAGAAAAGATGATTTGTTTGCTCTGTGATACTGCAATACCAACATTAAAGAAATTCAATGCTCATCAGCATTATAATGCTCATAAGGACCACAAATATTTTAAATTAGAGGGAAAGACAGGAAAGGCTGTATTGCAGACATTAAAAAATAAAAAGCAAAAGACAATTCTTTCAAGCAGTGGCAAGACCTGAAAATAATTCCAGTAAAGCAACGTACAAAGTAGCTTATATACTCAGGAGAAAAGAGAAGCCATTCAGTGATGCAGAAATTGTGAAAGAGTGTACTGTTGAAGTTGTAGGATGCTTAGACCACAATAATGTTTCAAAGTACGAATAACTGCCTCTTTCAAAGAGAACCATAACTGATCGGTAGCATGAATGAGCCTTCAACTTAACAGAACAACTTCATGCAATACTTCAAAAGGAAAATACATATTATTCAACCTCTTTGGATGAATCAACCAATACTACTGACTTGGCGCAGATTTTATACTTCATTTAGTTCATAACAGAAGATTTTCTTGGCTACAAATATTACTTGCTTTGGGCACTCTTGTGAACATAACACAAGGAATAGATATCTTCAACAACTTTCAAGATAAATTTAGTGAGTGTATGTACAGATGGTGCACCTTTCATGACCGGAAAACATGAAAGGTTTATAGCACAGATAAAAAAAAGTATTAACATATCCAGATGCTCTCATTTCTTTTCCTTGTATCTTGCATCAGCAAAATCTCTGTGCTAAAGGTACTATTTTAGGTGACACTTTGCAACAAGTTATAAGCATTGTTAACTATATTCATGCAAATGCAACATGGCATAGTCAGTTTTGTAACATGCTAAAGTTGAATGATGAGGTATGCAGTGTGGATTTGCTGTATCATTCTAAAGTACGTTGGGCTACCACAGGGACAGGTGTTAGCCAAAATTTTATCTCTGCAAGAAGATGGTTAAATTTTATAAAGAACAGAATGAGCAATGGGAATTATTGAAAGAAGATTTCTACAGGAAAGCAGCATTTCTGTGTGATATCACGTCAAATCAAATGACTGGAATATTTCTTCGCAAAGCTAAGTTTGTACAGGACATGTGGTGAAAAATCCAAACATTTTCAACAAAAACTCTTTTTCAAATCACTTCTTTTTCAAAAGGAAATTTTAGATGAACATTTTCCCCAGTTAGCAAAGGTCATTGAAATGCAGGATGATATATGTGAATCATCTGAAGAACACCCATATATTATAGACTTATTAATTGGAGAATACAATGAAAGGTTCATTGACTTTGAGAATCATGACATCACACTCAAATTAGCATTTCAGCCACCCCCAGTTGATATCATCAAGAAATTGATTGAGTTCTCAGTAGATGTTTGATTCTAAGAAAGATCCAATTGAAATATGGAAAAATGCAGTAGAATGCCCATGCATTTAGCAACATGCCCAAAAAATGCTTTCTTGCTTTTCAACCATTTATTGCTGCATTCTGATACTTAACCCAAATCAAGATGCCCTTAATGTCACAGATGACTAATATCCATCTAGAGGTTCGACTGAAACTGTGGGCCCCCATACTGCAACCAAATATTCAAATTCTTTCAAACAAAAAGGAGACACAACAAAGTCATTAAAAGGTTAGTTAACTTTAAAAATAAATAGTTTTCATTTTTTTAAATTATTAAGTACATAGAAGCTAGATTTTTACAAAAGAGCATACATTTTGAAGTATATCTAATTGAAGTTTCTTGAATACAGCCTTATTTGATTGCAGCTAAATTAATATGGCCTTCCAACATGAAAAGGTTTCCCACCCCTGAAAACTAACAAATAGCACCACAGTAGCATTATACATGGAACCAAATTAATTAATATCATATGTGTTTCTATATTTCGTTCTTTTGGTTTTATGCTAGTTTTTTATAAAGTCAATAAGTATTATTCATAACTTTCTTATAGAAATAGGATGACATTCAGCAGTATATTTAATAGCTTATAAATCAAGTGTCTCTTTCAAATGCTCAAAACTAAAATCATCTTTAGCACATTATCATAAGCAACAACCAAATTCAATATTCGGCTTACCATATTTGGACGATTATAAATGAGAACTTTGTGTGGTTTGTGCTGTCCTATTCTTAGCGCTTCTTCTATAAGTGGTACGTATTCTACCCTCCTTCCAGGTTCAATGCCAAATGATGCTGTAACAACCACCTTGGGCTACAATTTAAAAAAAATGAGAAAGTTTTAACAATCCTAATTAAGTTATAATAATATTTCAGGTGCAGACTGGCAATTTAACATTTCTAAGGAAACATTTTAATGATTCTGTTCTCTACTGAATGAGTGGCCTAAAAACCAATAAACATTTTTTAATTGTAATAGACCTAACAGCCTTCATGTAAATCTCACTTACCTGTTCAAAACTGCAGTCAATGAGGCTTTGGGCTCATGAGTATGAGTTGTACAAAATACCACCCAAAGAATTCATTAAGCCAAGTGGATTTGCCATGAACCAGTAAAATGCAAACCTGGGACCCCCACCCCCACCCCCACATGCAGAGGCTCCCATAAGCTTCTGAGCTCGTATTAATAGCATTTCTTAGGTGGAGAGGGTCAGCCCAGTTGCAGTCAGGAAGCATTTCTAATGTTTTCTGTGTAAGCAACTCTTCCATATGCCTGAAGAAACTGCAGGAGGAAGAGACCAAATCGTCTAACATTTTTTATGATTTTATTCTCATTATAAATATATATTCATGTTCACCAAATATTACATTACAATTTTAAATTATTTTTCTTAAAAGGAATCCCAAATGATTTAAGTGTCAAGCCCCACAAAGCCTGGACCTGCCCCTGTCATTAAGATACACTTGGCACTCTTTACTTAATAACTTGCTAGTCATTCTTCAAGACATACATAGGTGCAGCCAAAATGTATCCCTAGGGGGAAACCACAGTTAATGGGTTAATCTCCCTTCCTCAGTACACCTGGGTATGCCTCAAATGTTCAACTACAGTCAAAGTGTTTGTTCATCTCCACCACTGCATAGTAAGTTGTCCAAGGCCAAATGTGGATGCCATTTATATTTGTGTTTTCTATACCTGCTTCAGTGCTTACCATGTCATAAGCTCTCAATAAACATTTGTGGAATTGAGCCAAAATTATCATTAATTTGCAAAAAAGTCATCATTTTATAAAGTATATTGTTTCTTCACCAAGAAATCCAAATCAAAGGGAAACCGATAATTAGAAGACAGATAATCAATCCAAGGTATTGCATGCATTCCTGAATTCTGATTTCTACTTATAACACCTTTCATCCAGGGAAAGATTATACAATGTTAAACATATGCATATAGTACCGTCTGCTTTTCGAATATCATTTATTATTCATCAAGCTGAGGCTCAGTGCAGTTACATAGCTTGCCCCAGGTTGCAAGTGTTGGAGGCAGAAAGGGGGCTGGGTGTATCCGGATGCAGAACCTTCCTCTTTCTATTATACTAAGCTGCCCTTAAAAAAAGGGAAAATACAAAGAAAAAACTCTTGTTTTCTTTTATTATATTTTTAAAGGTCAGACATTTGAATATAATTCACATTTTAATATTGGTAACATTTGCAAAAATAGCTCTAGATAATATTCCCTAAAATTAGAATTCTGAATAAATGGAAGTAAGCTACATTTCAAATAAGAATGTATATAGAATATATCAGAACTTGAATAATTTAATAAAGTTAAAATTAGACTCTTCCTCTGGAAAAATAGTCTCTTTCACATTTCTATTAACAGCCTTTTATTGGAAACTGAATTGGGTCTAGACTGACTTGTTAGTATACATCTTTTCCATTTTCATCTGTTAAAATAAAACTTTTCCTTTAGCTGATTGATTTGAAAATCATGACATCAAAGTCATTCCTGATTTCAACTATGCATTAATTTTATCCAAAATCTCAGGTCTATATCTTTATCTCCATCTTCCCTCCTTAAATTTGACCTGCTCAATGGCTTTGCCCATTTATTGTCTAAACTTCTTAACAAGATCATGTGTTTGTGTGTGTGTGTGTGTGTGTGTGTTATGAATGAAAATTCCTTAAGTGATATATAGCATAAATTTGCAAATCCTTATTTTTATATATATAAATATATATATTTCCCCATATCTTATGACAATTTTCAAAAGGAAATAATACATCCAATATCTTTGTCTAAATGGTATTTTTTCTATAGTTAAGAAACTGTAGTTCATTGCTTCCTTGGAGAAGTCTTGTACTTTCCACTGATATGCAGTTTAGTGACTGATTGATATTTTCCCTAGATTTTCTTCACAAGCACTATCTCGACATGTTTAAAAAGAAAAAAAAAAAGGAAAAAGAAAAAAAAAAAAAAAAAAAAAAAAAAAAGGACCCAGGCAGTTAGTATACAAATCAGCTACCTAGTTCTAATAACTTATCTATTACAAGATGAAATAAGATATGCAAAGACTCACTCTATGCCTAGCACTCAGGGAGCCCTCAATATATAATAGTTTTCTTCCCTGTTAAGAATGTCTCATCTTGGACTTGTAAAACTAAAGGTCAGCCATCTCTCACTCACATAATGATCTTCCTTTGTTAATCTTCCCACTGTCATTATTCTCCTTCATATTGCACATTGCTTCACAAACAGACCAGCCACCTAAGGTTTTTTATTAGAGCTTTTAGCTTCTCTTCTACTCACATCATGTTGCAAGATTGGTTTTCTCTTAACATTGCTTAACACATAAATACTTACCTGTAAGAAGACTTTTACTGGCCAAGGTCTACAGAATCCAGTTTGGACAAAACCTGCCTTTGCACACTCATCTTCTCTCCCTCCTCAGTCACATCAGTCTACTTGTTGTTCTCCCAAATGAATTACACCCTTTCATTGACATAATACTTGACTAAGATTCTTTTTCTCCCTCTTTGGATCCCACTATCTCATTTTCTTCAACTAGTTGAATCTTAGCCAAACTCTAATTCAAATCTTACCTTCTTTAGGAAGCTTTCTTTAGCCAGCCACCCAAATAAAAGAAAAACTCCTTCCTCTAAATTAGGGATGTGCAAACTATGGTTGTGAGCCAAACCCAGCCCACAGCCTAGTTCTATAAAGTTTTATCAAAAAACAGACATGCCTGTTTGTTTATGTATTGTCTAAGGTTGCTTTTGTGTTATAACAGCAGAGCTGAGTAGTTGCGACAAAGATCATGTAATCTGCAATGCCTAAAATATTTACTATCTGGTCACTTATGGAAAAAAGTGTGCTGACCTCTGCTCTAAATTCATAGATTAATAATAGTTGACATTTTAAAAACATATACTATATGCCAGGCACTGTCCCAAGTGTTTTAAAGTCAATATCTCAATATTTCACAACTGAATAATGAAGTTTGTTATTTTAATACCCCATTTGAACTTGAGACTTCACCCCTCCTTGACACCCTCTCTTGACCACTGTGCTATACTTTCCTTCCTACAAGTATATAGATTGTGAAACTAGTTACCTGTCCCATACATTTGGTAAGGATTATTTATTATCCATTTCCAAGAACAGTGTCAGGCACATAGCGGAAGCTTAATAAATACATGTTGAATGAATAAATTAGTTACTTTTATTGTATTATATACCCAAATATATGACAAACTAACTTGAAAGGCAGGCACCTTATCTTATATTTGATATTCCTCAAAGTATGTAGCAAGCTGTCTTTCACACGGGACTGACTTAAAAACACATGCTTGATTAATAGATATATGCCAAAGAAAAAGTATATTTTAAGTATCCTGTTTGAAAGGAAGATCTAACAAATACACATCATTCTCAGACGATTCATCCACAAATAAAAAGGTAGTAGTACCTACCTATAGATTTCCCCAAATAAAGCACATACCTTTACATGATCGATGCGACTACTTAGTTCTTTGGATGCAAATCCCCCAAATATGAGACTGTGGATGGCCCCTATCCTTGCACATGCGAGCATGGTATACATTGCCTGCGGGATCATGGGCATGTAGATGACCACAGTGTCACCTTTCTTGATGCCATGCTTGACCAAAACACCAGCCAGCTTAGAGACCTGTAACAAAACTATTAGATCAGCAAAGTGTTTTCTGTATTATTTCACTAAACTTCTAAGTTAAGGCAGTAATGCTAGAAGATGATCACCCTCTTAGTAGTAGATTAAAGAAGACTGAGTAACACATATTTGATGATGATGATAATGTTTAGATGGTGACAATAATAAAAGGAAACTCTTTTATAATCATTGATTGCAAACCAACTTACTATTATTATGTCATGTAAACTTCATGACTTAAATTTGCTTATACATTCATTCTATTATACAACATATTTACAGAGCAACTATTATGTGCCAGACATGACCGAGTTGGGGACACAATACTGGAAAAGAAAGACACAGGCTTGCCCTCATGGAGCATATATTGTAAAGGGTGAATCTGTCAAGTGAACAGAAAAATAAAATATTTACAAATTTAGATATATGTTGGGTTAACGGTTGAAGGAAACAAGTATGTACTATGAAATAAAATATACTGTTTAACACTTATAAGACAAATAAGATAGATTCTACCTTATTATTGTTCACATTTTAAAGATAAACTTAACTAAAGCTCAGAGCCAATAAATAGCTAAACAAGGCCAGAGAACTAGTAAACAATGCAGCACGATACTAACAAAGGTCTTCTGCCTTCATACACTTTGCTCTTTCTACTGCCTCAAACCAATTGTTTTTTCTTTTTTTTTTAATACTAATTATTTACACAAAGTGATTTCCCTCTATATTTGGATCAAACATACACAATTCTTTTTACTGTAATATGTGTTTTCGGGATCAAACGTAGAAATGTCTTTTTCCTCTTATCATGTGTTTTTGTAATTTCTAGTAATAAAGACAAAATAGATCATAAGTCCACACATGATATAATTTGTTGCAAGAAACCTTTCCATGGGCAATTATAGCAGGCTGTGGGCAGTATGCCCAGATCTAGGTAAACAAGTAGTTCAACATTTTTTCACTTAAAAAATATATATTGAGTATTTATTATACGCCAGGCACTGTTTTCTGATACATCAGATAAGTAAACAAAACAAAATAATAATCTCTACCCTCTGGGTACTTATATTTTAGTCAAAGGAATACTTACAATAAGCAATAAACATAAAAAACTAAGTAAATATGTATTATAGTAAACAGTCATCGCTCTTAGCAGGGAGGGCAGTATAGCAGAGTACAGCTGTTTGGGAGTGCAGGGGAAGGCCGGATGTGATTCTCAATGGGGCAGTCAGGGTGGACCTCACAAAGAAAGCAAAATTGTATCAAATACATGCAGAAGGCTGAGAATAAGTGGATATATGCGAATACACTCTTTTTGGCAGAGAGAACAGCCAAGGTGTCATATATGGTCATATAAAGGTGTCATATACGATACAATTAAAGAACAACAAGGAGACCAGAGGGTTGGAGCAGAAACCAGTAAAGAAGGCAGTGGTAGATGAGGTCAGGAGCCAAAGAGCCTTTCGGGGCCTGGTGGGCAACTGGAGAGACTATGGCTTGCCTTTGAATGTGACTGTTAAGAATAACGAACAGAGGACGCTCAAGAGAAGAAATTAGGCCACAAGGTGATTTGTGGTTCCTTTCTTTTCACTCTATCTCTCCTACTTTCTGAACAAGTTCAAAGAATCTGAATCCTGACCATTTTTTCTGTTTACTCTTTATTCACTTCCTTTGTGCAGATGGGAAAATATGTGGTCAAGGTTAAGGGCTCTGGTAAAAGAGAAAAAGTAAAAAACTATCTCAGTGTTTTATTCTCCCTTATGTTGCAAAGTCTACAACTGACTGCTATGTTTTAAATACTCCAAAGCGCCCAGCATAAAGTTATGAGAAAGATACACTACAGTAATATATATCATGAATTTAAATTCTACATGGGGCTCAAGAATCAAGACAAAACTGAAAAGTTTATCCAAACATCTCAGCGTGCCCTCCCTGTCCAAAGTGAAGATGCTCCATGATCGTGTTACTGGGTACCTCATTTAAGATACAGCATTGAGAAAGACCAAAGAGGAGAGTTTGTCTTGTTCACAGCTGTAACCTCAGCATCTTTAATAGTGCCTGTTGTTGAATAAAAATAATCTTCAACCAAGACTCACACTAGCAATGATTCTGTAACTTTACATTCCAGTGTCACTTCACAATGCTGCTGGAAGATGCCCACGACTTTTCTATCCTCCTCTGAAAAAATGAGATCAAAAAATTCAAGACATTTTTGAAACAAAGATCTCAAAATGGTAGAACATAGGCCAAATGTGGCCCCAAGATGTATTTAAATTGGGGCCATATGACATCTTAAGAAAATGAGCCAACATATTAAAGTTAGTAGGTTTCATATACAAAGCTAGATTTCCAGGTTCGCTAGAAAAATTGGAAGATCTAGTAACAGCAGGCCTGTGTTCTTGAACAACACTCAATTGTACCTGGTGGTCAGTTGAGCAGGGAGCATTTATCACAAAGCTTGAATCTTTTTTTTCATTCTGAGTTTAAAATATATTCTTCTACATCCTGTTTATTTTGTTATGTGCTTACACCATAGATCCATAACCATAGACAAAATGTAATATATACCAACTATTGATTTTTCTCACATCTACCCACTTCTCTCATTTATATAATCTATTTGGCTCTTGGAGGCATCTGAATTGTCAACCATTGTCCTGAAAACAACTTTCAAAGTCTAGTTAGGCTGCATCGGGCATGTATAACCACTACAGGGAGACCATTTGGTCTTGCTTGTTGCAGCTACTCTTGCTTGAGACAGTGATAACCACAACCATGTTGGTCTAAGGACAAAGTTTTGCATAATCAATAACGTAAATTTCTTTCTCAGTAGTTTCTGGAGCTAAATGTCACTCTGGTAAAATTTCCCATTGTAACCTATAAATTTAAATATATATGTACAAGAAAATTTATGGGAAAATACAGGAGTTCATAATCATTCAATGTGCTATTGAACTTCAACACAAAGCATATTTGATACTATTATTTCAGGGTCCATCTTGTTATCAACTTCAGATGGAAAATTATCAGAGAGAGAAAAGATATTTTTATTCAGTGACATATTCTTAAACTACCATAGATGTCTCAGTATAGATTTATATTAATAATTTCTATTATTATCAAAAGGGAAAATATTTTAACATATATTATTTATAATCTTTAGTTTTTCAACTGAAGAAAAAGTTAAATAACATGCCATTAACCCAATTCATGGTCGTCTTTGTACATTCTTAATTTTTTTAAAAATTTACTAAGAATTTGATGGTTTTATACAGGTATAGGCCACTAAAATTGATTTTCAATCTGAAATCAAGGGCAATACAAATCCCACATAATCATGGTCAGCTAGCATGAGAATACTACTCTGCTAACATGAGGATAACTGAGCTATAGAGAAAGTCTGCAGAAACGAAATGAATGTATGTATTTGTTTAGATGCAACAATGTTTGATTCTTCCCACTAGAACTTATATGAATTATTCTGGTACTAATTTAAAGCCATTTTAATATATAAGTATCCTGCAATTGATTCAATTTATGCAGCATCTGCTATATGTCCTACACTAAGATCAAGTGCACAGATACAAAAATGAGGACATGGTTGGTCCTTAAACCAAAGAAATTTAGGGTCTCAGGAAAAAAATCATATGTATGAATAATAATGTTAAAATAAAATGCAGCAACAGAAATTTATATAATGTAAAATGATATACACATATATTTGGTTTATATATAACATACTATATATTGCATTAGATAGAAGTAAAGACTTTAAATTTCAGAGTTACAAAATCAAAACATATTGGTATTATATAACTAATGAAAAATAAAATAACAAAAATGTTCTGTATTGATTCTGGAAAATTATCATTCAAGAGCAATCTTTGGTTTAGTATAACATTATGACCAGATGCCCATGGAACAAATATAAAAATTAGTCAACATTGACCAAAGGCCGTGTTCTATGGAGCAAATTAGCACTTGCTTCATAAACAGCAAGTGTTCCCACCTAAAGAAAAACATGCTTGTATGAAAAAGATAGTGTTGATGTCCAAATTGTAGTAAAAAGACAGCAATCATGGGTAACCTAAGGGTCTTTTCAAAGAAAAGTGTATGAAAGTGAAGATAAGAGAAGGCATGCTTTAGGCGCAAACATGCTACGTTGCAAACCCTGATCTAATTAATATCAGAAAACAAAACTAATTTAAAAGGTAGTTATAATATTGGAGGAAATATATTATTAAAATTGGGAATAAATGACCTATTCTTGAGAAAATGTAGAATTTCCCATAGAAACAGATATCTACAACACCTGCATTTTACTTTTAAACATATTAAGTGAATCATGCATCCATGTACACATACACACACACATTTTTGTTTTTTTTAGTTGTACACACACAGAGAGCCATTGAAAAATTAAAACTTTAATAAATAACTTATTCTTTTAGCCATTCATTAACTGTGCATCCAGGTAAATATCCGTGAAAAGAATCAGTTATTCTAAAACTACATAAGATCTGATACTAAAACTATGTTTTTTGAAAGACAATCTTTCAGGAATGTAAATATTTTCATATAACATAAACTTCTAGGATATAACGTTTTAAGACAGTTATAATTTATTAGATACAGCATAGAAATAATTTTCATTTAAGTATGATACTATACTAAGTCAATTTAATTGTGAGATAAGCCTCTTAAAAGCAGGAAAGTAGAGACGTAATTAAAAGAAGAAAAATCTTTCCTCAAAAGACAAAAACACATCATTTATGTTCACTGGCAAAATTTATTATTATTTATCTAAAACACAGAGGAATATTTATTTTATATCTAAGAATGGCATTCTATTAAGTTTTGGAAGAAGAATTACAAAATGTTATCTTATGTTCAAAATAGTTATCTGACAGTGGTCTAGAAAACATTGACTAGCATATTTCTTCTCAAATTATTTTCTCCAAATGAAGGCATAAATACCATTACTCAGAATAATCATTTTTCTCATTACCAGTTTTTTCACACGTGGGTTTCAATCAATATTTTGTCATTTTCAGACTATGTATTCACAAGCAAAGTGGAATGGAGAATTATTTAATCCCATTAGTTCAAGCTCAAAATAACCACAATATCAATAATCACTTTGCTTTCGAGACTAATGTGATTTTCAGACTATATTTCACAGAAAATTAGTTCAATCCTATATTTCTCTATTTATCTGTGTTCATAGTATTGATAAGGAATATTCTCTTCCATTTTCATAATATTCATTTGTTGAGATTTACAAGTCGATCATCAGAATTTATTACATGGTGTAAAGAATATCTTGTTAATTTTCAAACAGTACTTCTATGTAACAGTCAGGTAATGGTTGATAGAGAAAATAATCCTACATCAAGAAGAAGTCCAGAGTCTTTTCCAAAAATTGGAAAAGGTAATTGGTGTCTATGATTAACACATGACATGACTACAGTGCATGTAATGAAAAGGAAAGAAAGTATATAGACAAATAATAATTGATGGATTGTCTCTACTTTTTACCATTTTAACAGCTTTCCACTCCAGGCATTTATAATCAGGTAATTAAGACTTCCTTCTGCTTCTCCTTACTTGACAGTTTCTGACAAGATCCCTAATCTTCATTACCTGTACCACTTGGTTGAGAACGTAAAGGCAGTTCAGAATGAAAGAGCAAAAATCCAAGGTGAAGAGCATTGTGAGATGGGCCACGTAGGTATGAAGAGACTCAATATCAGATATCATGGAGAGCCTTGCTAAACCCTGTAAATTTAGGCTTATCCTAAGAACAAAGTGTAATAATTGAAAAGTGTTAAGTCTTCCTTAGAAGTACGCACTTTCCATATTCTTAAAATGTAACAATTATTGTATGAACTAGGGTTGTGACAATTGGGGTAAAAATAATGAACTGATTTGAGAAATATTTAGTGTGGAATGCGTAGAGATTGATGATTGATGGATGCAGAAAAGCAGGAGGAAGGGAAGTTTAAGAATGGGTCCACATTTTTGGTTTTAGTAACCAGTTTGAACATGATGCCATTCACAAAGTTGGAAAACACAGGAGGAAAAGTGAGTTTGGATGTGTTAAACACATTAATTGCCATGTGAGTTTGTATTTAACTCACACTAGTTTTGAGCCTGGGACCTTGTGAAGCATATGTAACTCACATGTCTCTTTACCTTGGGACCCATGTGAACTGTTTTTCAAGTTGCATATAACCCATGCACAGAAAGCAATAAAAAATAACAAATTTTTCATTAAATTATAATAGCAAGGATCATTTTATTTTTGAAGTTTTATTTTATTTTCATAATCAAACACCATGGTCCAAAGGAAAAAATTTCTCTAGTGTGGCAGTCAATGTGTTAAATTTGAGATGCTATTGAGACAACCATGTATAAATATATACTCAGTAGTCCTGTTCATGATCTTGATGTCAGCAGAAATATGTAGGGTAGTGATAGAGAACTGAGAATAGTCAGTGTTGTCACTGGGAACAACCATCACATGTGTCAATCAAAGGCCGTCGAAGCAGATATGATCACCAAGGGAGGATGTACAAAGTAAAAAGAAAAGGTTGTCTAGAAGAGGTAGCTAGTGAAGAGAGGTAGGCAAAGAAAGCAGCACGTAAGAAGAATTAGACAAAATGGGCAGTGGGGAAAAACGAAAATGAGGGCAGTATGGTATAGCAGAAGTGAGTGAAAACCGTCAAAGAATATTAGATTTGATAAAAAGATAAGGTAAAATATCGAACACCTGTTAGAATTAATAATAAAAGCACATTAACCACCTTAGCTAAAGCAATTTCAGAGGCACTAGCATATTTTAGAGGGTTTGGAGAAGTATGGGTCCAGGAAGTAAGAAAAGGCAAATTATTTCAAAAGTTAATCAGTGGAGGATAATACATAGGCAACTAGCTGGTAGCAGAAAGGTTTAAACATGGTTTTAAGAGAAAGAGGCAGCAATGATACAGTTATAAGAGATGCTAACATAAGAAGAGAAGATGTGGGAACAACCCAAATGTCCATCAATACGTGAGTGGATTAATAAATTAATACCATGGAGTACTATTCAGCTTTAAGAAACAATGGTGATATAGCACCTCTTGTATTTTCCTGGAAAGCGCTGGAACACATTCTACTAAGTGAGGTATCCCAAGAATGGAAAAACAAGCACCACATGTACTCACCACCAAATTGGTATTAACTGATCAACACTTAAGTGCACATGTAAGAATGACATTTATTGGATGTTGGGCAGGGGGAGGGGGGAAGAGGGGACGGGCATATGCACAATGAGTGCAATGTGCACCTCCCGGGGGATGGACACACCTGAAGCTCGGACTTGGGGGGTAGGGGGGGCAAGGGCAACATACATAACCTAAACATCTGTACCCCCATAATATGCTGAAATAAATAAATAAATAAATAAATAAATAAATAAATAAATAGAAGAGCCCTAAAGAGAGTTGAGGAAATAGCTTTATGATACCAAAGAAAGATGAGCCTCCATTGTAAAAGGAGGGGAAGGAAAAACAGTGGATGGATGCGGACACAGGCAAGTCTGCAGGTCTGGTGCTAGAATGTTTTCATCATGATTCTCGGGTTTGAATCAATATTCCCTGTTAATTTTGAGGCATAGAGGTGAGAAGATCAAAAGTTTAAAATAGCCTTTGGAGGGCAGAAGAGAAACTTACTACTAGAGTTTCTAAATGCTAAAGAAAAAATATTTAAACGTAGCACTGAAGTTTCAACGGACACTGGACACCATGAATTTATATTAAACCCGTATTTGCAGTCATGAGACTTTTCTCTAATAGGATTCAACATATTGGGTACAGAAACGAAGATGGTAAAGAATTGGATTGATCCAGGTCTAGAGCTTTTCATGCAGGTGAGATGGAACACTGTGCAAAAGAGGTGAGAATATTGGCAAGAGAAGAGTTGTGTGGTTATATTTAAAAATCTAACCAGGAAAACAGGTGAAGACAGAAGGAATCCTTAGGCAGTGACTACACAGCATGAAAACCATTTAATCCCGTGGTCTTTAAATGGGTAGTGTGTCTAAAAATGCAACTGTCTGAAAATGTGGGGTTTGGGGGTTGTATAAGAATACCAGAGTTTTAAAAAGGATACCCTGAAAGTTATAAACCCTAATTTACACATATTCTCTACCCTTTATCCTCCTTCTTCCACCCCCAAAAGGCAAACTTTAGGGTTCCCTCATTCGTCTGTTTCCAGCTTATACTCACAAAGTCCCCCTTTTGTCCTTGGGAAATATTATCTACTATGCCCCCTTTCCCTCCACTGCTCACCCCAGCACTGTTTACCCCACCTCAAGCAATCTCCAATTGAATCCACTTTTCTCTAGCACCATTTCCAATAACTTTTAATTTACACTTATTTTATTTATTTCCCTTAACAATAAGCACTGTAACAATATTGGTTTTATCATTTTTCACTGCTCAGGTACTATATTTCAGCTACATTATGTGTTAAGCAGTGTGGTGGCTAGACTGAAACCCAAGCACCACTCAGAAAAGTACCATTCACAGATATATGGAAAAATATAGCACTAATTCCAATTAAAGAATTCTCAAAGGAATTTTGAAAACATAGCTCAATTCAAAGTTGGTTACTTTCTATATGCTTCCTAGAGTGTTTCTATAAAGAAATTTCAAAGTCCTGAAGCAAACTTTATTATAATTTTTAAAATATAATCCACCTGGACTAAAATGAAACAGAAAATTCAACTATTAGAGAAGTCACTTTTCACAATTATTCATTCACATACCTTTACACAGATATTCTGAAAAATCTAGCATAATTTTGTGGCTAATATACTAACTTTTCTACATTTATGCTTGAAAAGGTACAGAAACTACTATACTCTATTAATAAAGAGTATTCAACACAAATTTATGTAGGTCATCTAGATAAGGCTACATTTCTTCAATGAACATAAAGGCTATGATAGTAGTAACCACCCTAGATATTTGTTTATACAATAATAAACATGCAAAATGTGAAATAGTTCTTTTAAAACAATAACTGGCTGGGTGGAGTGGCTCACATCTATAATCCCAGCACTTTGGGAGTCAAGGCTGGAGGATCGCTTGAGGCCAAGAGTTTGAGACCAGCCTGAACAACTTTGTGAGATCCCTGTTGCTACAAAAAAAAAAAAAAGAAAGAAAGAAAAATTAGCAGGGCATGGTAGAATGCACCTTTAGTCCCAGCTGTTCGAGAGACTGAGGCAGGCGGATTGCTTGAACCCAGGAGTTTGAGGTTGCAGCGAACTATGATGATGCCACTTGTACTCTAGCTAGCCCAGGCAACATGGCAAGACCCTGTCTCTCAAAAATATCAACAAAAACAATAACAGTTGGCTGCTATGTACACTTCATTAAAGCGATAATGGAGAATATTTTAAAAGTTATGTTAATTTACCCTGTCAATTAAGGCCATTTTCTTTTCTCTTGATCTAATAAATTGTTTAATGTGGTGTTTCTCAAACTGGAGTCTGGAGATATTCTCAGAGCTCATGAGTTCTCTATGAGAATTTTTTAACTTTGTGTTTTCATTTTTGATGACAATTTTTGAAAGTTAATATAGCCTATTCTGGGCCGGGCGTGGTGGCCCACGCCTGTAATCCTAACACTCTGGGAGGCCGAGGCAGGTGGATCATTTGAGCTCAGGAGTTCGACACCAGCCTGAGCAAGAGCGAGACCCCGTCTCTACTAAAAATAGAAAGAAATTAGTTGGACGACTAAAAATAAACATAGAAAAATTAGCCAGGCATGGTGGCACATGCCTGTAGTCCCAACTTCTCAGGAGGCTGAGGCAGGAGGATTGCTTGAGCCCAGGAGTTTGAGGTTGCCGTGAGCTAGGCTGACATCACGGCACTCTAGCTTGGATGAAAGAGTGAGACTCTGTTTCAAGAAAAAACAAAAACAAAAACAAAAATAGCCTATTCTGGATTATCTGAGCGTACATTCAATTTTACTATGTTTATTTGTGTTTATTTTTATAGTCTCACGCATGTTAAGCAAAGGCCAGATAATTTCTTGGTACGTTGTATAATCAAAGGCTTTATGGAGGTTCGATTACTAACGTGTGATAAGAGAATTAAGGCATCACAGGGAGCATGTCACCAAGCTCACAGTGCCAGGGTCACAATACCATACACATTTTGTAATCAGTCATTCAGTTAACATCTTTCAGTATGTTAAATTAATATTGTCAATTTGAGCTTGCTTAGCTTTTGGGGTTTGATTTTATCCTGTTATAACTTAGATTTGACCTTATATATGTGCTGACCTTTAAAGGAGGATATTAAGGCCTAGATTTAATTGTACATTAAAATAAAAACAATTTAAGTTGATAAAAAAGTATGTAAGAATGTTTATTCTTTATGAAGTGTTTGAATGCCCCACAATTTTGAGAAAAAAAATAGTAAGTTGTTTTCTTAGATTTTTTTTTTTTTTGCTCTTAAAGAAAGGCGAATATAAAAGAAGCAAAAGATGTCAACAGAAACGCTGCATCATTTAGATCAATTCTACATTGATTATTTAATCATAGCTCTAATTAAACAAACACCCCTAGCATTTCTACAGACAGTACATAAAATGTGACAACTCCCCTGGTACACCAACCACAATTCCCAGCATTGGGCTATGTTTCTCTTAACCTTTATGGTTTTGTTGGTCAAGGCATCCTTAAAGCCAATCAGTTTATGGGAAGGTCTCATAGAGAACTCGCTAAATATCCCAAGAATGGAATAATGACATGTTATCATTGCAATTGTTGGGTATTTTCCAATAACATCTACATCACTCAACCAAAAAAACTGTACACATTTAAAAAGAAGAAAAATTCACAAATATAATGCATACACTAGTAACTAATAAACAAAGCAAACATAGATGATCACACATACCAGGAATTTACCATAAATTTTCATAAGTATATCAAATTTCTCATAAAAACTGCACATGATAAACATTATTCAGCTTTTTAATAGAAATGAAATACTTTTAAATCAAGTATGGCATGAAAAAATAAATAATCAATTTCCCCAAGATCTTTAATCTTGACAATAATTCTACTGAATGCAGCCTTTCACTGATTCATTCAAGTTTATTTTACTTAACTCTTACATATCTCTACACAGTGCACAAATGTAAGCATAAAACATCCCAATGAATTAAAATATTTTAATAGCATGGTTTTCCATAGCTATATATTTATCTATTTCAAAAAGCTTTATATGAAAAATATTTTGTTTCATATACTCAAATTATGATTCTATCCTTATATCTTTATTTGCATCACTTTAGCCACTCAGTGTCCTTCAATTTATGTTAATTAGCTTTACCTTCTACTTGCTACGAAAATTATGCTAGGTCAAATGATTTTATAGATTCATATGTTAATTACTAAAAGTCAGAAACTGAAAGTTGTTGATGCATTCAGCTGTCCTTACATTGCTGACTGTGACCATGTAAGAGGTGCGGGTGCTCACCAACAGCGAAAAGAATAATTGCACCAACACTCCTCATTGCCACTTGCAGGGACATTTTTTTTTCTTTTTCTATTCTGTTCCTCCTTAACTTTGACTGCCTGTCTTCCTCCTTTATTCTTCAACAATCTGTCTATTTTGTTTCCCACTTAATTCATCTTACTAGCCTAGAACTTAGGCCTAGAACAAGGGCAGTCAGTTTTGTCCTCAGGATGCCTAGCTTCATTATTAACTATGTCAAGTCCATTTCTTGGATACATCTTCTGCAGACCTTCAGGAGACACTTGAGGAGGGGCCACCTATGTATGGTGCATGTATTTCTATCACTTTTACATGAACCAGTTTATGCATCATTTCCACAGTGACGCCTTCTCTGAACTGCTGGGGCCAGGTTGTTCCCTTCTGCTCTGTGCTACAAATGCACAAAGCAGTTACATTACACACTACATTCAATTGCATTTGTGTTTTTCTTACCAGGTAAACTGAAAACACCTTAAATGCAGGAACCTGTATGACCCCACTGCCTAATGTAATAAATGATTCACAATAAGCATTCAATATATGTCTTTGTTCCTTATCTCCAGCTTTCCACTTATGACACATTATATTCACCTATTATTTGTTTCGTTAGACTCATTACTTGCTGATTTTAACAGATTGCAATTATTTACATATAATATCTAGCATTTATTTTGCCTATGAAATGAAAGACTGTTTGTGACAGGAACTCCTAATTGCCTATCAAGATCCATCCATATATGCTACATTCCCCAGCCTTCTTTGCAGATGATGGTCTAAGGAGATGTGCATGGAGGTCATGTATGATATGTCTGGGTATGGGCATTAAAACACAGCACGTGTGTTTCTCTGTGTCCTCCTCCACCTTCCCAAGAGTTGAAACTTAAGTGCCTTTGCCTCAGCTTCAATGATGCAGATAGGGGCAATTAACTAGAGGATAAAGGTAAAATAAGATTTAACAAACCTGGGCCATGCCAAATTGAACCTCATCATCTTTGGATTATTGTATAAGAGAAATGCATTTTTAAATTTTAAGCTACTCTGTTATTGCATATATTTATTGTAGATTAGCCTTAGACCTAACATTTTAAGAGATGATGGAGGGTGGGGGTGATAATAGTGTATCAATTATTAGGTAAACTTTTAATGATGAAAATCATCCAAATAGTTTATATATAACTATATGTAAAAATATATACTATGTATGTATATAATATAACTGAAAGAAAGAGAACTAAAGTACTCACAACAAATATCTATTTTTTCCTAGGATTCTACTTGAAAAGTACACAGGAATAATTCTTAGAGTACTACACAAAAAGATCTGGAAAGATGGGAGCAAGCAGGCATTTACAGGGGGCTGCTCAGTCAGACGGTTTTCAAACCCACTGGGTACAGGCAAAGATCCAAGATAAGACATACATGTGGAGTAGCTTTTATTAATAGAATTCCATGGCACAGACTATCTATTCTATCTCTTCCTTACCCACATGCAAGCAAATGCTGCTACTCTAAGGGGACTTAAGCTAAGTGGCGCCTATTCATTTATCATCTCTGTGTTTTCAATCATGCCCACTACAGTCCCTTCTTCAGAAAAGCCATAGTGATTTCATTAACAACATGGAGCTTCCCATTATACTTAGAATACGGTCTTGACTATGGCCTGCACAGTCCTACATGATCTGATTCCTGGGTACTCCCCTAACCTTACGTTCTACAGCTCTCCTCTCAGCATTAACCTCCTGCCTCTCCCAGTGATCCACAACTACTCTTGTTCCAGGGCCTCTTCCTAATGTAATTTTCTCCTAAATATTCACATAGTTCTATCCCATTCTTTATTTGGGTCTATGCTCAAATGTCATTTCTTCACTGACTACTGTTTTCCCTGACAAACCTGTCTAAAATGGCTGCCCAAGTCCCGCTCTAGTCTTTTATTTTTCTTCACTTATTATAAAATTACATTGTACTATCTTTTTACTCATAATATATCTTCCCAACTAGAATACAAGTTTCCTGTGGGCAAAGACTGTATCATTCACTACCGGAACCCTAGTCTCTCCAGCAGTGTCAAATATATGTATTAGGTGTCCTATAAGTATGTTTTAAATAAATAAATAAATTTGACTCCACCATTATTTCAATGTTCAAGAAAATAAATTAAAAGCAGATGGCCTACTGATTTCGTTGAGTTAGCTTTCTAAAAGTTCCCAGTTTAGCCACCCTGAAGATAACGCAAATTTAGTAAGGACTTAACAATGAATGATACAAATAATTTCATGAAGCAAATGTAAAAAAAAAAAGCCTCAGACCAGATTTCCAGGTTTCCAGGATGGCAAAGTAAGGAAAATGTTTTAGTCAGGGCTTTAAATGAGACAGAATAGAGACCTTCAAATTCAGAAAATGCACTAAAACAAGAAAGATTTTCACCTCATTAAAAAATAAAAATTCCTAATATAAAAAAGAAAAATCACAATGTGGACAGGACAAGTGATATTTTTGGAAATAATTATTTCTCTTTGACAAGGATTAGATTTTACTTTTTTATAAATGAATTATTGAATGTTATATTCATGAACTCATTCGGTACATAATATAATTCTATGCTCTATAAGTTCCATATTAGCTATTACGTAAGTAAAAAAGTGAATAAAATATTCACTCAAGGAGCTTTTCCTCTGGTAAGATCACATAAGCACACTAATAAGTAGATTAAAAAGGAAAAATGAACCAGTATATTAGGAAAAGGTATGAACAAAGTGCTCTGGACTTCAAAGCATAGTGAAATAGCTTGTGGCACAGGCGGAAGTGAAAAGAAGTGAGTTTATGTTTCCAACAGTACTCTTGATTTCATGGACAATATCTGGCTGAGAAAATTCAAAGGGGTGGGCTGTGTTGTTGCTATTTTGGATTGATGTAAAATAATCTTTAGCCAGTTTTAATTTCGAATAAGTGGCTCTTAACCTGGAAAAGGGAGAGCTAGAAAATACTAAATTACTATTTCCTCATTTAATTAATTTCTTCCTATATTATCTATTAGAATTGGTCTAGTATTTATTTTGTTCCTCTAAGAATTTAACCTAAATTTCAGTAATTGTAAACTTGTTCAAAACAAAGCTCCATTTACAATTTCACAATTTTGAGAAAAATTTAAGTCA
This sequence comes from Indri indri, assembly GCA_004363605.1. NCBI lineage: Eukaryota > Metazoa > Chordata > Mammalia > Primates > Indriidae > Indri > Indri indri. The sequence goes on from RJWJ010005351.1 coordinate 46,654, forward strand.
GTATTTAATGTACACTCATCTATTTAAAATGAAATACAAGCATTTCTGCTAAAATACCTTATACAACTTTGCATTATTAAAAACAGCTCACAAAAATAATGAGGCATATGGAAAATTATGGTTGGATTAGACCACTCTAAATCGGTGTAACTAGAACCTTTTAACATGAATAAAAGCTCTAACGCAGCATCATTTTCCATAGATGCTTTATAGCATTAAATACTGGAGCTCATGCTTCCTGTTTCATTATACTTTAGAGGAGAGCATTCACTTCAAAATTTACTTGCAAAAGTGGCTAGTGGAGACTAGTAGAGTGTAGACTTTATTGTGAGTTCTTTTTATAACAGGGAAGAATGTCTTCTAGGCTTTAGATTTTTAAAACCATTTAACTTGGGATCAAGACGGCCAAAGAGTAACCTGCAGCAATTGTTCTACCTCATGAACACCAAATTGAACAACTATCCATGTAGGCACGCACATTCAGAAGAACCAAAAATCAGATGAACGATCATACTACCTGGTTTTAACATTATATCAAGGAAAGAAGCACTAAAAAGGGCAGAAAAGACAATCTTGCATTATCTATGCCCCCCTCCCCCATTCGCAGCAGTGCCTTGCCACCACACAGAGTGGAGAGAAAATCTGTGTCCCCTGGGGAGGGAGAATGATTGTGGGACTTTGCATTGAAATTCAGGGCTGTCCTGGCACAGGGGAACACTGCACAGGGCAGAATCCTGCAGGTACCCCAGGAGAGAGCATTTAGACCAGCACTCCATCCCATACCCTGAGTTCTGGCTAGCCAGACCACCCATCCACCAAAAGCAACCTGAGCCCTGGACTAAATTCGTAAGGCATTCAGGCCACAAAGGCACAGTCCTTGTGTTAGGTCTGGCTGGAGGGCAAGCAGGTGGCAAGGCAGGTAGAGGAAGTGGCTAAAGGTGGAGAGCGGGAACCAATCAGAATGCAGAAAAGAAACCATAATATCAGATATTTGTAGCCAGAGACTTTTCTATGGACCAAGTGTTAGCAGTGAGGAGCTCCTAGTCACCTTAACTGACCTGGGGCACATTACCATCTAATGAGCATTATGGTTTTAACACTCTCTACTCCCCGCCCACCCCCCTCCCCAGAGTTTTTTCATGAAGGACTCTGGGAAGATGCATGCATAGAAAGGAAACTGTTATATAACCCCAATCTGTTGTGTAACCTGTTATATTACTTCAACCCGTCAATCACCCAAAGGTGGGAAATGGCAACCAATCCCACCCAGGAGAGAGGCGGGACAAACCAGTGAGCATATAAAAGACAGTGTGTGCTAAGACTTTGGGGTCTTGTCCAATTACGGAGAATGACCCTCCCTGAGAGGCGTACTTTTGCTTTGCAATAAATGCTGCATGTGTGGGATTGCTTTGTATTTGTGATCACTCCGTCATCAGCTCAACTCGGTACTAGTACTCATTTCTGGCACTAGAAACAGAGGACCAGGGAGCATCGAGGCAGACCTAACACTTGGGCAATTCCTGTGTCTGTGCTGGGCTGGAGCCAGTGAACATGGAGTGCACCTGGCCCAGTGAAACACCGCAGGAGCAGCCAAGCCAGTGCCTGTGTCACCTCTCCCCTAACCACAGGCAGTGTAGCTCAGGGAGTCTTCTCCCACTTGGGGAAAGGAAAGGGGAGAGCTCAGAGGACTTTGTTTTGCAATTTGGGCATCAGCTCAGCCACAATAAAATAAAGTACCAAGCAGGCTCCTGAAGCCCCTGAGTCCAAAGGAGGAGAATTCAGTATATCAAAAAGATATCTGCACTCCCACGTTTAATGCAACACTATGTACAATAGCCAAGATTTGGAATCAACGTAGGTGTCCGTCTAAGGATGAATGGATAAAGAAATTGTGATACAAAATGGAATATTATATAGCTACAAGAAGAATTAATTTTTGTCTTTTGCAACAACATGGGTAGAACTGGAGAACATTATGTTAAGTGAAATAAGCCAAGCACAGAAAGAGAAATTGTGCATATACTCACTCCTACGTGGGAACCAAATATTAAAAACAATTGATCTTATGGAGACAGAGAGTGGAATGATGTTTACCAGAGGCTGGGAAAGGTAGTGGGGAAGGGGATGATAAAGTGGGGATGGTTAATGAGTGCAAAAATATAGTTAGACAGAATGAACAATATTTGATAGCACAACAAATTGACTATAATCAACAATAAGTTAGGGTATGCTTTCAAATAACTAAAAGAGTGCAATTGGAACATTCCTAACACAGAGAAATGATAAATGCCTGAGGTGATGGATACCCCAGTTACCCTTTTTGATTAATATACATTGTATGCCTATATCAAAATATCACATGTACCCTATAAAGATATACAACTATGTACTCACAGTAATTTAAAAACAAAAAAATTTTAAAAACATAAAGCAAACAAAAAAATCATTTAAGTCACCAACACTTGCACTAAAGGATATTTATCATTTTTTTCTTAAGGTTTTCAAATATTGATAAAGTCTTCTCTTTAACTGCAAAAATGTCTCTTTCCAAAACTTCCAAACACGGCACGCTAATAATCCAATACAAAAATGAATGTGCAAAATTTGCGATTGGGCACTTCGGAAAAGAGGATCAACAAATGACAAATAAACACAGGATAAAGAGCTCAATTTCATTGATCATTAGGGAATGGAAAATTAAAACCACAACACCATATCACTATACATTCACCGGAAAGGCCAAAATTAAAAAGATTTGAAATTGTCACCACCAAGTGCTAACAACCAGCATTCTTATACACTGCAGGTGGGAGTGCAAATTGGTGCGACTGCTGTAGAGAATTGTTTGGCACCATCTACTTAAGCCCAACATATGCATACTCTGTGAACCGTGCATACCATCCATTTCACTCCTACACACATCCTCAACACAAATGCTTAAATATCATCGGCAAAATTTATGCCGGAAAGCCTCCCTAGATTCTATTTACCCCGAGGTGAGTTGGATACCTCACATGTGCTTCCACAGAATACAACACTAACCCCTATCATGATCTTTATTTTGTTACACTGAAATTGCCTGTTTACATGTTTTCTTAGCTCCTCGAAGATGGGGGATGAGTCCATTTACTTTGTATCCCTTGTTCCTATCAGGGTTTGCCATACAAAACAAATATTTGTTGAATGAATCATAAATCTTGAACTGGGTTCAAATCTCTGTAGAAAAACTTTAATAAGAGCTTATTTACAATACTCAGATCTACAGAAAAGATGACAGTTTTGGAAAAGTTATGCTTCTGAATCATTCTGTAAAACTTTCAGATCTTTCATGTCACTAAGACAATTTAGCCTAAAATTTTTTTGGCTCACTAATTAAATAAGAAATACTAACTAAGTTAATAAAGTTTTACCTAGCCAGGAACTCCCAGTAGAAATGAAGCATTGGAGATTGAAACAAGTAACATACAAAGGCACTTCTTTATGTTTGTTCTCAATGGCATTACCCATTAAATCAATCTTTCTCTGTCTTCCCTACTTAATAAAATAAAGGCCACAGGGAACTAGGAACAGGTAATCAAAGTAGCACACAATGCTTCTCTCTCTTTCCTAACAATTCTTCTTTTAGTACTTTAGAGAAGAAAAGCCTGGGGAATCAGAGGCCGTCAGCAGGTGAGAGAAACAATCCTTTTAAGTACTTTGATGTCAGGCTACACTGAAATGGATGAACCAGTACAAATGTTAAAAGGGTCTAAGAGTCTAGACTCAATATTGGAAAATCAAGATGAGCTAGCAGAAATACTTCTAAGTAAAATGTATGTGTATAAGTATTTGTATATACTTATGTAAATAATAAATTTAAAAAGAAAACAACAGACAATGAGAATGGTAACAATTCTTATTTTAGGTTTCTCTAAAGCTTTTTCTTTGACTCTAATGTTTGGTTATGTATCAAATTCCATATGTTGATACAGATAACATTTTTATAATATATAAATAAACTTCCTAATTTATATACCAGTATCTTAGGCTTCTACATTCATAAAATGAGACTGTGGCAATATGCCCAAATCACAGGAATAAGATATTCATCACAGACTAAACCTCTTCTAAAAGCTGAAAATTCAAACCTAAAATGAAACATGAAGTATAGTAGGTTTTCAGGATATTTACATTATCTCCTACAATAAGACACAGCCTCATATGAATAAAAAGCTCATTTGGTAATGAAGTACCTTCCCTACTCAACCCCAATGTAAGCTCTGTCCCTATATTTCATTCTCAAAATACACAGGTCCCACCTACAGACCAATAAAAAATACCAAACAATATACCTACAGCGTTCTTTTCTTTTGTTTTTTCTGTCTTGGGCTGCCTAGCATTTGAACTCAATTCTTATTAGATTGGAATTTCTCTTGAATGTATCCTATAGGGGAGGCAGGGCCCGAATTCCTATTATAAAATCAAAAGAGGACAAGATATTTCCTTCTTGCTGCCTGGTATTTTAGGCAAGTGACCTAAGTTTGGCCAACTAGATGACCCTACTCTGTCTTTCAATCTAGAAGGAGATTGACTGAAGGCAGCAAGTCTAGTTACTTTTAACAGACAATTTGAGGATTTTTCTTAATTCTTCACTGCTACCCTTTCTCCCTCAGTACGTGCCATTTTTCTGAGCCTGGCTCTTACATCTTTCCTTTTCATACATTTTATGTTTAAATCATTTCAAGTAGAACTTTGTTGCTATAACTATTCTGATAGCCAGCCTGAGCAAGTTGGCTTAACTTTTCTCACTTGTTTGCAACAACTCAGGATTGGGAAGCTAATTTTTTTGTCTGAGTTGGCTTTCTTGAAATATCTTACAAGGCTAATCAAGAATTTGCTGATGCAAAAAGAATATAACTTCAGAAAGTCAGGGAGAGTGGACCAAACTTTCCAAAAATCGAGCAGAACCCTTAAATGGGTTCAAAAAGCAAAAGGAGAGAATGCAATTCAAAAAGGCTTCATTTAAAAGCAAATACTTCTAAACCCTAGCTTGACAGACTCTGCTCAACTACTGCTTGTCAACCAGTAGAAATTTTGCCACCAAGAGGACATTAGCAATGTTTGGAGACATCACAACTCAGGGACAGGTGCTACTGGCCTCTAGTAGATAGAAGTTAGTGGTAGCTGCTAAACATTCTGCAACGTACATGACATCCCCTTCAGCAAAGTATTATCTAATCCAAAATCTCAATAGTGTCAAGGCTGAGAAACCCTGCCCTGCACCATCATCTCCCTTGAAATCATATATAAATGAATGTTCCACAGAGTTTAAATAACTTTCCCATAGTCCACAACACCCACATACTTTTATAATTACTTTTGAAATCTTATTTCTACCCTAATGTTAAAAGAGAAAAATCTCATAACTCATCTATTAATATTACGATTTACCTAAGAACTACACAGATGGGAAAGAACTAAAAATAGAAAATAAGGCAAAGGAATGAGCATATGCAAAGAGCTACAAAGGGCCAGGAGTGTCGGAGGGAATGACAGGACACCCAGGGTGAAAAAGAGTTGCGTGCATAGCCAAGACTGTTGAGAAATGCAGCTTAGAAGGAATGCTGTGATCAGAATTCAAAGGGTCTTATACACCACAGTATATTTTACTCTCTGAATAATAGAAATTTTTAAGAAAAAGATTTTTAAATGGGGTAGAGAAATATGTTGTTTCTTAGGTAGAAAACTCTGGAGGCACTTGAGGTGCTAATCTATAATAACATGAGCATAGCCTGGTAATAGGAAAGGCAGATAGGAGACTGCTTCAAAAGCACAAGAGCTAAGGGGCAGATGGACTAAAGTGATGGCAACGTGGATAGACAGCAAAGGCCAGAGATTTAAACATATTGTTAAGGTTTGTTCTCTTCTCCCTGTAAAATTAGCATCTTTCAGTAGTACTATGACATGTAAATTAAAGGGATAAAAACAGTCTACATGAGTTAAAAGACCTATAGTCATTTCCAACGTGCATACAAAGAAAAACATGGTAACATACGTCAACGCGTTAAGAGAATTAAAGGCTATCCAACAAGAATGTATGCTATTTAAGTAATTTCTAAATGACTTCCAATGTACATAGATAGTTTATGGCATTACCTGCTCCAGAACTTCTTTATAGGTAATAGTTGCTTTAGTATTTGTAACAGGACTGTCATAGATGATAGCAATCTTATCCCCTTTACCATTTTCAATATGACGATCGATGGCATTGTAACAAATGTTAAGCACTCCTTCCACGAACCTGAAAAATAATTGAGGAGTGAAAGTGAATGATTCTCTTCAAAATATATTATTGATTAACTAAGTTACTATATTTCTGTTTATATTTTGGCTGAGCTAGCCTTAAAATAGTGTTTCCTAGTGCATGCTATGCCAGGTAATGACAGCTGTAAACTAGATATTTAAGATGGTACAGAGTATACATTTTTATTTTAATAAATATGCATTTATTTTGATGTACACTAGAAAAAGTATACCTCACATTTCAAACTGACAATTTCATGGGTTTTATTGCTTAGGATAAAACTAGATTACAGAACACCAAAGTAATCTATTTTACATAGATGAAATAAATCATATAGAAGTGCAGTGCGGAGGCCTTGGAGACTGTGAAAAGGAAAATGGCAGATGTATGACTAAAGAGTTGGTACCTGCTACAAATAGTTAAACTCCCTGGAAAATCCCATTCTTCTTTGAATGTATTTTGTATTTTTTGTTTCAATGAAATGGGATGCCTTTAATTGCATAAAGAATAGAAAAGTTCTGTTCTGTATGTTTGAGATAATTCATAATTGAATAAAGAATGGATATGCATATAAAATATTAACTTTTAAAAATCTTTGCAATTCAGTGCTTTTCATCTTTCAATTGAGCAATGCTGCCCTTTGAAAACACAAATTATGTAGATACACGGAGAAACTTTTGAAGGAAATATAACTCATTTTTCCAAAAGAAAAAGCTTTGTATTTGCCACTTTTTGAGAGAAGGGGATTTGAATAAAATATGCAAGTATAGTAATGATCCCTTTCTTCCAATGTCAGACTACCAAATATTATGGCAATGCAAAATAACAGGACAATGTCCTAAAGCAAGAAGAAAAAGTGCTGTTACCAAGCTGAGCATCACCTTCAGGTCTTTACTCAGAGAGCCCCGTGTGCAATGAAGCAGTGGCTTAAAAGCAGCTGTATATATAGTGGCAGCATTAACGAATTATAGCTACAGAAAGCAGCAGGAGGAGGAATCATTTAACCAGGGATCAATTACTGTATATACTTCAATAACAGTGAATATGACTACCTAAAGCATAGCACAAGGAATTAATATAATAATCCTGAATTTCAATGTGTGATAGATCGAATGTTTGCTCAAAAATATTACGTATTTCCCTTGCCCTAAGTCCATAAAAATATTTTGTCTCTTCCCCTCGGCCTTTTGTCCATGAGCAGAAAACACATCTCTTGATTTTGGGCCCATCTATGTACCTCCTTTGGCTAATGCAATGTCAGCAGACATGATACAAGCAGAGACTTGCTCTCCCACATGTCTTCCTTCTCCAGGAGAAGAGTCTCCCAAGTTTAACTGCTCCCTCCTCGGCATGGCACTCAAAATGAATATTTGTAGGTAGGAACAGAGCCCAAAAGAAGCAGAAAGCCCACCCAGACAGATATATGTCTTAGAGCAATGCTCCCAGCCACACCCAACCAAGATCAGCTGACACCATGACAACTTGTAGAGACACAGAAATAAATGCTTAATGTTTTATGCTGCAGAGATTTTTGTGGTGACTGATAATACAGTATAATTGTACCATAAATATCTAATATACCAAGAAAAAGGTAAAGTTTGCTCAGCATCTGTGTCAGAAATAAAGAAAGATGTTTTGTAGCATTTCCCACAAAAATCTTTATTTATTTATTTAGATTTTTGTTTCTGAAAAGAACACATTTTAGACACAGGGATTATTTACTTGCTAGAACACTTCTTTATGACATCATTATTCTCTTTCACTTTATCTATGCCTTCTACTCTACCACTCTTTGTGCTCATATTTAAAAATGTTAACTATGTTTTTTACCAAGAAAAAAAGGACTCCCTCAATTCCAAAGTTTCATGGAGAATTCACTTTGCCATTTGCCTTACTGTCTCCTACCTCTTATCTTGCTCTTTCTCAATAACTTCTGTGGAATCTTCTTTCTCTGCTTCATTGTAAATTGGCTCTGATACCTCCCATTCCGTATACATCCCTTTGCTCATGCGACATTTTCTCCCTGGGTAATCTCTATACTCCTATGGTTTCAACTTCCATCTTTACCTCCAGCCCCGATCTCCTTTTGAGCTCCATACCTTTGCAGCCAACAGTCTGCTGAACATCTCTACTTGGAAAGAATAACACATCCAAAACTACAATCACTTCACCCCACCTCCACCCACAGTCCCACCCCAACTGCAAACCTGCTTCTCCTCCTGCTTTCTATGTTTCAAGGAGCCATGTTGCACCCAGTGGCCTGAATTAGAAACCCAAAGTCAGTTTTGGACATTCATCCCCTAAATCCAATCAGTTATATGTAATACCACATCTGCTTTTATTGTCCCTGTAATTGTTTGGTTCCCTCTTTCATCATTTAATTTACAGTGACTGCTTCCTAATTAATCTCCTTGCCTCAGAACTGACTCCATCCTCTCAAGCCATCTCCCTAAGCTATTAGAATGTCTTTTCTCAATGTAAATATTATATAAATGTGTCAAGTGTTTTTCAATTGTTTGCATTTTGGGTAGTTTAGTATTGGTAGTTTAGTATTGAAGTTATTAACACCCTAGGGTTTTCATTTCTAATAGTACCATGAAAGAAATTTTTTAAAAATTTAAGAGTACACTTTGAAGCCAGCAGGAAGGAGATCAAACAGAGGGAAGAGTTTGCAAGCAATCCTATGCATCACTGCTGCAGGAGGTAACAAACTGGCATGGCCCAGAGGTGGTTACAGGCAATGAATACACCAATATAAATTGGCTAAACTTGATATTGATTTACTGTGGATGACTAGACCAAGTGACCTGCAAGCCCCGCCCCCCCCAACTCAAAGATTTGATTATCCTACTATGACAAGATTCTTATTTCATTTTAAACCAAATCATTTCAGCAAAGGTCACTTGAATGTCTTCTATGTGCTATCGCTCCACTGTTTCTTCTAAATTCGTGGGCAGGTTTTAAATGGTTTGTCTCCCTAGATTACAAAAACAACTAATGCTAACTGTAGAAATGGAGAAAATATTCTTTGGAGTATTTTCTTTTATTCTTTCTATATGTAAATATTACTTACTGTACACATAGTTTAATATTTTGCCTCTACGTTTAGGATTGCATTATGAGCTTTTACCAAGGGCCTGAGAAATTCTCAAAAATCATGTTTAATGATGGAATAATTATTCATTTCAATGGCTGTTTAATAATAAAATTAATCCTGTGTTGCTGAAAATTGCCTTTCACAACATTTGTCATTATTTTAAATGATCCCCCTTGAAATGATGTTCTCGTAGAGAAATATTGGTCACATTGGGTTTTTTTATTACATTTACAGGCTAGATTCCTACAATCAAACACACACACTAACACACACACACACACACACACACACACACAAATCAAATAATCGAATTGCTTGCTGGTAATATCAAATCAATTCATATCATCACCAGTACTTCCTGAATCTAACATCAACATCTAACTGCTCTAAACACAGATTATTCTCAATCTTCTCCAATTTGAAAAGTGAAAAATAATTTTAATTTTGATTTCTTTGGTTACCAGTATTGATTAATTACAATGTCTTCGTTACCAGTATTGATTAATTACAATGTCTTAGCAATTTTTAAAAGCTCTTTATATAGGATATTAAACTTATGTATGACATTGTTACAAATTATTTTCTCAGTTTATTCACTAATTTTAGTTTATGATATTTCCTGACATTAAAATATTTATTAATAAAATTTGTATATAGTCAAATTCATCATCTTCTTCTGCAGTTTTTCCCCTAAGATAATTTGCACTCCTCTCTCTTAGTTTCTTTTTTAATATTGATCATAAGTGTTGCAATAATTTATTGATATTTACATGCATGTAATCTGCATAGAATCTGTATTTATTATGTATTATACATACACATTGTATTATATATCTGTCTTTATATACATTATGATGTGCAAGCATAATTATATTCGCTTATTTATCAATAGTCAATTTTCCAAGCATCATTTTTAAACTAATCCTTACCGTTCTCATTTGTTTGTGATACTTTATTCTTCTCATGTATATTAGCATCTAGGATATACCAGAGTCTTTTTCAGTGTTATATAGTTTCTACATATAACTACTGGGATGTTCTGTCAGTAGAGCTTTATGAATAGCACTTTCTTTAAACTCAGTCAGCTTTCAGTCTATGGCAGAAAGGAAGGAAAAGTCTTCGTGTTCTTTATCTTACCCATCTCCCCCCAAAATTCCCTCCATAGAAAATTGCAAGCCATCTGAATATATCCCACAGCCCACTGGAACCACAGAAAAAAATGTAAAACAAACTATATAGATAACAACAGTGAAACAACTGGGAAAGGTGCCACCACCAGTTCAGAACAGTGGTGAATTTCTGGATACATAAAGCAGACAGGAGCAGAATGATTATAAATCCAGATGTCATGAGGGACATGGTAGATTCAAGTGTACTGATATGGAGAAGATTTTCATAATATTTTATATATTGTTAAGTTTTAAAAAAGAAAAGAAAAGTGTTCGAAAATCTGTACAAACATAACATTGAATTATCTACATTCATGAGGAAACTAAAAACTTTAAGCAGGTAATAAAAAGGCTTACAAAAAAGCTCCCTCAAGAAAACTCTGAAGCAACTCCATCAGAGGCAAGTAGGAATAAAGAACGAGCCACGGTGTTTGGAAGAGCAACTATGACATTAATTAAGATACAAGCCATACACAAACCTCCCCCATATCTGTCCCCACACACATACACAAATAGATAGATCACACACATCACACAAACTTTTCCCTGCCTATAGTATAACTTTCTGAGATAGGAGAAGTTTCTGCATGGAAGATCCTATAGAAGATTTAAGACTTTTTAAATAGGAACAAGGCTCTATATGACTTCTAGCAGGCCTAGAAACCCTACATATCATTGCCTTTTCTCCCTCAAACAACCATAGGAAAAAGGACTCTAGTAATCAAAATCTGCATTCATTGACAAGTGAAGAAGGATCCTTATTCAGATTCTGAAGTGTACTCAGTTACCTGTATTTTGACAGGCAGATGTGTGTGTATGTGTGTATATATGCATATGTATATATGTGTATAAATGTTTACATGTGTGTGTATGCGTGTATAAAATAGAGGACAACATAAAACTGGGGTATAAGGAGAGCATATTGTCGACATATATATCCAGTGGAAAAAATACATTTGCAACTTTAATATTTAAAGTGTTTTTATGAATCAATAAGAAAAAAAATTAAAAATCCAATAGGCAAAGAATTTCAGCATGATACTCATTGAGGAAAAATAATGAAAATGACCAATAAATATACGAAATGATGCTTAACCTTGCAATTAGGAAAATGAATATTAAAATAATAATAATAAGATGCCATTTATCCCTCAGGATTGATAAAAAGATACCACACACAACGTCAGTGAGAGTAAAGAGAAACCAATATCCTTATATAATGTTGGTGAGCAAACAAATTAGTTCAGTAAGTTAGGAGGGCTCCTAATCAATATCTATTGAAATTTTGCATACATATCATTCAGTCTTAAAAGGAATGTAATGGATATGTGATTTATAAGTATGTTAATACGAAATAATGTCCAAAATGAACTTTTAACTTAGCTGAAGCAAGTTACTTGTATTTATCTATGTGTTGTAGAAATGTACAAGAAGGAGTATGGAAAAATGCACACGAAAATATTAAGTGGTAAACTCACAGGAAATAATGGGAGGCAGTAATAGAGAAGGGATAGTCTATATTTTTAAACAATAAAACTTGTGTGTTATTTGAGTTTTATGAGCATGCATTTACATATCGAATAGGTGCTTTAAATATTTTTAAATAAAAAATATAAATTTTAGCTTGCTTGGCTTTTGGTCCGACTGAATCATCAAATCTATCACCAACATAACTACCACCACATAAAAATATTCACTTAAGTAAAAACATCATTTTGGGATTTTCTTCTGGTAAAAAGAAGTGTTTCTTCTACTTATAACAACATCTAAACTCAGTGTTAGGAAACTAAAATTCAGGTGATAAAAATTTTGCTGCTTCTTTTTCTTTAGTTTTCACACCAAACTCAACCTCAAGCAGCTGCATAGTCAATAACAAATGGCTATGCAGAACCTTACGATCACAAAGAGAGATATGCCATAAATCATCATTCCTGTTGTCCACCATGATTTTGGTTGCCCTTCTTTTGGGAATTTGTAAGATTGCACTTTCATACCCACTTGAAATGAGGCATGACCATGTGGCTTGCTGTGGTCCATGGCATGACAACACAAGTAATGCAAGCAAAGCAGTCTCCAAGAACCAGTGGGCGCTTACTTACCACATTTCCTTCCCCGCTACAAGGACCAGAGACATTCCAAATGTTGACTGCTCCGTCCGCCTATATCCCTAAGGGAGGACGAATGACATGGAGCAAATCTTCCTAATAACGCAAATTAAACTTGTAGGATAAGTGACAAATACCTGGGCTATTCTGAACTAGAAAGAGTTGGGGGTCGTTTCCTTCTATAGCATAACCTACTCTATTCTGACTAATATAAAATGCTTAAGATCTAGCAATTCTGGCAAATTCAAACAAACTTTAAAATTGTCACATTTCATAATTTAAGAGGCAGAGGGATACATTCCAAAGCAAATGAAATGGGAGGAATCTCAGCTACCGTAAATATACTGTCACTACAGTAATGTCAGATGTCCTTGAAAAGGAATCAGAGAGGCTGTCATCGATGTCGGATCTCTCAGAGGAGGGGATGAAGGCCCTCCAAAGGGGCTCTGTAGAAGAAAGCTCTTAAAATTCCTTCTGGACATCTTTTTATATATAATTTCCTATTTTTCCTTACCTTTTCCTCATTAACCTCTGCTGGCTTACATCCAGCATAAAAGGTTGGACTGAGCCCTTTGGAGAGAATCTTGTTTGAATTTGATTTCTTCTGTTCTTCTGTTCTTTTGATCTCTGGGTGCCAGATGAAACTAACGTAGCAAATGTTCACATGATTCTTCTGTTTCCATCAATTTTCCATCACCACTAATTTTCAACCTTCCCTTTCCTGAGAGCTAAACTTTCGTTATGTAAGTATGTATTTATTATTCAAACATTATAAAAAGCAATAAACTCTTGACCCTAAAAACATGCCTTTTTTTTTCAGAGGGGGAAATGGACAGCATCTACTCTATAAATTTGACTACACAGCTAAAGAAAGTTGAATTGATAAACTCTAAAATATTTCTCTCAATTCTACTACTCTCTCCCCTTTCAAGAACAAAACTTAATATATAATACTTTTAACAGTGTGGCCTGTAATGTAAAACTATCAAAAAATGTCATATTTCACTTCGCATGAAATAACTATTGAAAGCTTCTATCAACACAACCATATTTAGTAGTTATACTGTTGCAGCCCTTTGTGTGCATTTAGTTACTGATTTCTGTATTTTGCATATATTTATTATCAAATAACTAGAAATTCCAAGTTTATAATTTACCTTCTGATATGAGCTTTCTTCCTAGAATAACACTACAACAACTTTCCTTCATAACCCTATTTAGGTCTTTATTTCATCACAATTTAAGAACAAATAAACAAAAATAAGAACAACAAAAAAACCCTTTTAGTCTCTTTTTCAAAAGTTAAATAAACTTAAGGCCAACATAATGAAAACAATTCAAGGATGAAAGCTACATTTGATTATCTGCATACTAAAATAGTGAAAAATACATAACCTTTATATGAAATAACTCATTATCTCATGAGAAAACTTCAACAGATTACAACCCCAATATTAACTATCAATAATGGATTTTTCTGTTCAAAAATGTTTCCATTCAAAAAATTCAATAACAATTTGTTGTTGATTAAACCTGGGATCATGAAGTGAGGGGGAAAATATAACTGGAAAAACGTTTTCTACTTTCAAAAGGAAGACTGGTTTGGAATAACTATAATAAGAAGAAAAATGTGGCAAATTTCCTGACAGAGGTAGAAACTAAACATGATAAAAGAACAGAATTAAAAATAGATTAAGCTTAAATTAGGAAATGTGTTAAAGAGCTGGCGAATGTTAAAAGGAATGTAGAATGGCGTAAAGGCCTGAGTTTTGAGGCCAAAAGACCTAAAGTACGAATCTCAGCCATGTCATTTGCTAGCATTTATATGACTGCAGGCAAATTAACATGTGTAAGCATTTCTTCTTTCATCTGTAAAAACCACGGGAGAAAATAAAAACTGTACAAAACGATGCTAGGAATATTTAACACAAATTAATTCATTTAATCTTCATAAGGACTCTGTGAGGTTAAGCACATTAAGTCCTCTTTAATGTTGTCACTAGGTTCTTAGAAACTGCAGCTTTCAGCAAACAACATGTAACAAGGCCAATTTTGTCATAGGCTAATTGATCTAAACAAGAGTTAAATATCTATGGCATATTCCAATCACAAAAACATCACCAAACTTCTAAATAAAGACCTAAAACACTTCTAATATTAAACATTGAAATAAAAGTGAGTTATACACAAAGTTGAGAAAGATTAATAAAAACAAGTAAGATAATTATTTACCCATCATTCCAGTTCAGGGCTGTGGATGACCACAGTCTATCGCACCAGCTCAGGGCACAAGGCAGGACCCCACTCTAGACAGGATGCTGTTCCATCGCAGGGTGCACTCCCACACCCACACTCACACTGGGACCATTCCAACATTCCAGTTCCCCTAATATGTACATCTTTGGGATGTGGGAGGAAACCAGAGTACCCAGAGAAAACCCATGCAGACCTGGAGAGAATACGCAAACTCCACATAAAGAGTGGTCCTGGCCAGGAATCATTTTTTTTTTCTCATCAAGATTATAATGAAAAGAAGTTGAACAAAATGATGTTATTAGAAAACCTGCTGTATACTAATATCATTTTCATTTATGGGTGAGGAAACTGAGGTAGAGATAAGTTAAGTGGGCTAGCTGAGGTCCACACATGGTGAGTGGCAAGCTGGGATTGGATGCCAAGCAGTCAATCTCTGAGTTTCAACTACTCTTCTGTGCTGATGGGCTAATGTGAGATTACTCTATGCCTTCCCCAAGCATGATTTTATACACATTTATGTGACGCCTTTCAATAACTCCATCATGAACAACTATCATTACACACACATTGAAAGATGAGTAAACTGTCTAAGTAAGTTATGAAGGCAAACCTATGTGGTAGCAGGCAGGATGGGTGGGAGCAGGATCTAACTGGAGAATGAACGCTTAGAGAGTTGTAGTGATAACAAGGGTGGAAAGAGGGAAGGATTTGAGAAATGTGAAAAACTGAAAAAGGAAAATTCTAAAGGCAAACAAAGAGTAAAATGAATAGATATCAAAGAAACCAAGGTTTTAGAGCTGGGGTCAGCAAACTGCAGTCCACATGACAAATCTGGTCCACTGTCTGTGCAAATATAATATTATTGGCACATAGCAAGACTCAATTGTGTGTGCCTCTGTGTGTGTGTGTGTGTGTGTGTGTGTGTATATATATATATATATATATAATTTTTTTTTTCCTCTGTTCCTGCTTTTGTTCTACAATAGCAGAATTGAGTGGTTGCAATGGAACCGGTCTAGCCTAAAAAGCAAAAAATATTTACTATCTGTCCTTTAAATTTTCACTTTCCCAACCCTTTCTCTGGAGCAGCCATGTCCAATAGAAATTTCTGTGACAAAGGAAATGTTCTGTATCTGCAGCTCAAGAGGGTAATCACCGGCAACATGTGGCTAGATAAACTTAAATTTGAAGTAATTAAAACGAAATAAAATGTAACATTTAGCTCCTAGGGCACACTAGCCACCTTGCAAGTGCTCAATAGCCACATTTGGCTAATGTGACTGAGCAACTGAATTTTAAATTGTATTTAATTTTAATTAAATTAAACGAGTTAAAATAGCCACATGCAGCTACTGGCTACCATATTAGATAGCATAGTTGTAAAGAATTGCAAGGAGGTAGAGGTGGTTCCCAGAGTCAAATACTAAAGAGAGATCAAATAAAGTAAGGATTTAACCCATTGAATTAAGCAACAAATAGGTACTGATGATCTTTGGGAGAGCAATTCAGGTAGAGTAATGAAGGCTGATGCCAGTTTGTAGTGGATGGAGGAGTACAAGGGAAGGGAAGAACTGGAGTATAGACACACGGCTGAGAAGTTAGGATACAAAGGGGGTGTTCTGTGCAAATCTTTCAGCTGGCTTTTATTAAAAGAGAAGGGTGAAAAGTGAAGGTAGCTGAGAGGAGAGGGATTGAAAATTAATGGAAGAAGTTTTTTGTTTGCTTTTAATGGCATAGTCAAGTGGGCCAAGTTCACACTCTATTTTGGAAGCGCAAGTGCATTAGTGCTCCTGAAACAAGAGATATGTGTTTGGAGTGGGAACATAACGTGAGCTAAGGCAAGAAAGACAAGTGCAAGCCTTGTCTTAAAAGACCTGAAAGCCCTGCTAAGGAAGAGGAGACCAGTAAATGGTTTGGAGCAGGGTAATGACCTGCTCTGAAATGGAATTCAGGAGGAAGCCCTGGAGAGCAGTGTGAAAGTGAGACTTAGAGATAAACAAGGAAATAGAACCAGTTAGGATCTTCTGACCAGCCTAGGAAGTTATGCTGAGGAATAAAAACGTGGGAAAGGAGGGACTGTTATAGAAACAAATCAAAAGGAAGGAATGATAAATTCTTGAGGTGGTGGATACCCCAATTACCCTTATTTGATTATTACGCATTGTGTCCCTGTACAAAAACATCATATGTATCCCGTAAGTATATACAACTATTATGTATATTACCATAATAATTAAAAATTTTAAAGAAATCAAAAAGGAATGAAAAATAGGAGGAAGGATTGCATCAAAGAAAACTGAGTTTTTTATGATCTGTTGACATCGAGTTTATATTCACTTTAAGGGAAACCTGGGCCAGGAATAAAAAGAAACAGTTTTAAAGCAGAGGAGGGAACTAACGCTTTGCTAATCACCAATACTGTGTCAGGTTCTGAGTTTGCCTATTTATATACATGAAATCATTTAACCCACCCAATATCCATTAAGGAAGACAATGTTATCACCATTGTAAAGATGAGAAATGAGGCTCAGCAAGGTCAAATAACTTCTCAGAATTATAAAACTAACGTGGCAGACTGGAACTCAGCACTTTCTGACTCTGAGGAAAGGGTTATGAGTGTATTCCAATGTTAAGTGTCTGTGTTCTTATTTGAGTAATTCTTGTGCCCTCCTAGACTGTCTGCTTCCTGTAGGCAGAGATCTCATGTTAACTCATTAATGGCACACAGCAAATGCTCAATAATTATTGTTAAATAAAAGCCTGTAACTGTGAATGAATGTGAATTAAAGTAATACTCTTCTCACATGTTGACAAAAATAGGAGTCTCCTGAGATAAGTGATCAACCCTCAGCAAAAACGGTGACTAGCTCAAAAGACTACCCATGCACAGAAATACAGAAGGCTTTAAGCATTTTTAAGAGGGCATCATTTCGCTTTATTCACACAGTGACATTCCATCCAAATTACAGATACTTGGCCTTGGGAAGTATCAACTGACTGTTCCAGGAAACCCTCCAAATTGGGTAATTGCTTACTTGGAGCAGCATAATAGCTGTATGTTAATTTAACCACTAGGGTATTGTTTTTATAAAAGTACTTGGAAAGCACATCTCTCTGTAGGAGAGATAATTATTTTAACAAAGCACCCTAATGCAAAGAGAGAGCCATTCTTTAGTCCCACGGATCCTTCCTACATGAGCATATATACTCATATATGGGTGCGTAACACCATCTCTAGCCACAGACTGCCCAGTCTCTACATAAAAGGACAACACAGACATCTGCAGCCATGCCAGATCATCTCGAATTAAAACTAAGTGAATTGCCAATGGTGAGAAATTCAGCCAACAGGAAAAAGAATAGAAAGAAAGGCTTTCAGGAAATCAATACCTGTTATCCGAACTGAATCCACTGTCAATGAAAAGAAAAGGCAAGAAAGAATGATCTTAAAGATTCTCAGGTTGTGAGTCATGCCTGACAGTAAATTCAAAAAAGGCGAGGACACCATTTTATCTTGTTTTATTCATATTCTAGAAGAAAATGCAGGAAAAACTGAGAATCAAAGTGAAAAGAAATAGGATTTGGTGTAACATGAGAAGGAAAATATAAAATTATAATTAATCAAATTAATATTAAGGGTCAAAAGTAAAAGATCAAAACACATTTAGATTCCAAAGAATAAGTTTATTAAAATCGAATACAATGCTAAATAAACATAAACTTAAAAGCACATTTTTTTTTTTAAAGAAAAGCAAACTTTATCCATTGGCCCTTTTCATAATAGTTAGGACACTCTTAGGAACAGGAGTCCCCAATCAACCAATACAAAAATAAGTCATGATGAGCTCATACGGAACCAAACTCCAAACTAGCACAGGTTCCTAGAAAACCAGACTTACAATCAGGGATGGCCCCAGTAGCCAGAAGCAGGTAACTTTGATGAAACCTCAGAATTATCCAGAGAAACGGAAGGGGGTACGAGGGAGGTGTGCTCTCCTCTCTGATGTCAGCTATTAATATTATTTGTTGGAAAAAGAAGAAGCAGCCTCTCAGCATTTAATCCTGATGACAAGAATGATGAAACGGTGAAGAAGGAAGGAAAATGGGAGCCAGAGAAAGGAGCAGAAGCAGCCATGGCAGCATAACACAGGGGAGAAGGAACCCCACTTGTCTACATGGTGTTATTTTACTCTGGTTAAGGAAAAAAGTGAGAGGAAGAAAGTGGAGTAATAAATAAGAATTGAAACACATGTTCTCTAATCCTGAGAACTGTAAGACTCTGCACTTTTTTCTTTTTTCGTATTACATCTTCGTCTTAGCTATCCATTTCTTTCTCTTTCTGGTTATAACTCATGCAGAATGGCACACTGCAATGGTCTGATGAAACGCTCCTCTACCTGCTGAGGCTCCCAGAAGGCAGACAGCATATTCATTAACTCATTCTGCCCAACATGTAGCTCATGTCCACAGAGATATGCTGGATACAAGCTCTCATTAAAGAGGAATACAATCAATCATTTTGAATGTCCAAGAAGAACTTTTTCTTTCCATTGAGCCTTATAAATTATTCTAAGATTACTTCTATAAAGACGATGTCATCGGGAGATACACACAGGAAGCACCGATTGTGTGTGTAATGTTTTATTGCTTACGATAAAAAGTTCTGAAACAAATGTGACAGTATGTTGAGATTTTACAAAGCTCAGTGTTGAGTGTCCTCGAAGTTATTATCTTTATTTATTCTTTAAATATTTCGTAAATAAGAAGACTGTGGGACGTTATTCACAATATTTATCAGTTTTTGTGGAGAACAACTTGACAATATACGTCAAAAAGTATGCAATTACCTTTCGACTCAGAAATCGTCTAAGAATTTATCAGAAAGAAAGAAAGAAAGCGAGAGAGAGGGAGAGAGAGAAATCTTTGGAATGTTGTGTCCAAAGATGCAAATATGTCTGCCTATTTATAATAGCAAATAAAGAGAAACCATCTAAATGCCGATATGAAGAGATTGTGAAATAAAAATTTTATATTCACCCAATGTGTTAAAATATACTGTAGACCTTAAAAATCATAGAAGAATAGAAAAGTGGAAAAAAATCACAACCTATTACAAATGGAAAAATGAGCTATCAAATAATGACAGTATAAATTACATTTTTCTGTAAGGATGAAAATAGAGACCTAGAGAGTCAAACAGACTGACCAACAGACATAGATTCTAGATTTTCCAAAGGCATAATGCTACATATGCTAAAAATTAGTGAATGCAAAAACTGGTGAATCTGAATAAGGTCAATAGTTTAATTAATTAATTTTATTGTGCCAATGTCAGTTTTGGCTTTAATAATATACCATAGTTATGTAAGATGTTACCATTGGGTGATCAGTACAAGTGAATTGTCTGTACTATTTTTGCAACTACTTGTAAGTCTTTAATTATTTCAAAATAAAAACTAAAAAGAAAAAAATGACTAAAGGGAATGATTCCAAATATACCAAGATAATTTGGCTTTCATGTGCTTACCTAATTAAAATTTAAAGTAATAGTACTTTTATAGTAGGAACAAAGGCATAAACCTATATTTTAACCAGAATTATTTCTAAATAAAAAAGTTACAATTAAAAATAATTTAAACGTATTTGTCAAACCCAGGTTTTATGTTTATAAAGCCTCTCTTTTTTTAATTAAATCACACTACATATCCATCTAATGTCCCACCTATATCTCTCATCAACAAAACCTTACACAAAGACACAAACATAAAATAGAAATATTCACAAAGACAAGTCCAACTAGACTAAACAGACACCATTGGACATAACCTAAAATGGTAAGCAAAACAGATAAAATTGTTGTTATGCCTTTTTTCTCTAGCTTCATCCTCAAAATAATGAGAACAATGTTACAAACTACAACTTTGGTACATCTTTGTCAATTCTCCCACTACCTACACACCACATTTATAGATGAAACATTTTCTTTTAATGTTACACTAACTTGAAACTGGAATACAGTACATCCCGTTCAATTATCCCAGAGTTCATTATCTAACTGGTGCTAACCAAGCCCTTTATTTCCTCTTTTGTTACTTGTCTTTTCCTTGCCTTCCTGCTTATTAGCACCTCTAGGAGAAAATGAGAGGCTGCATGGAGAGATAAAATTAAAATTAGTTGATTTTTTTAATCTATTAAAGGATTCATTTGTTAAAAAATTGCTGCTACGCACCCAAATAGGAGGTTGTGTGCCCTAGCTATTCACATCCCAACAGTCAAGGCAATTCAGAGTAGAATTGATTGTAAAATAAAATGGATTTTATTGCCCATGTTTCCAGAAAATAATAACTGGATAGTCCATATCACTTGTGGTTACTCTTCCTTTGTTGAACAGGAAAATGAAGGCTATCTTATTATAAGCAAAAACATCACTTTCCCCCGTGATATATGACTTTGTTTTTCAAAGTTAATACTCTATCTGGACACTTATCCAGCACCTGGAATAGTGCCTAGCTCATAGAAGCAATTCAATGAATGATGAATGAACAAGATTAAGAAGGAACAAATGCATTAATGAATAATCCCAGATCTAAAAAAAATTAAAACACACACTTTTGTATAACATACTAATAAAGACACAGGTGTGCATGTGTATGTATGTATGCACCTGGCTTGTTTTTAGATCTATAACACCAAAATTATGAGGAAAAAATAGGATTAATTGGAGAGGAAATATGACACAAAGAGAAACTGATACACACTAAAGCCTGCTTTTAATCCTAAATCTGCCATCTGTATACCAAGTGAACATTAGCAAGTTACTTAACTTTCATTCTTCTTTGAGAAAGTATGCTTTTAAGAAGTTAAATAACTATGGTAAGAGGTATTGTTATTATTACTGTAATAATGTTTTGTATCCTGTAATGCTTTAACACACACAAACACACATGTACACACGCACATGCCACATACATGCACACAAATACACACTTATAGAGTAAAATCATCTTTTAGGATTTAAGAGATTTTGATTTTAGAGCAAATACAGTCTTCAAAATACCTAGATATTTAATAAAAAAGAAAATCTTCCTTATTAAAAGTATTTTTATTAATTATAAATTTGAAAATTAATCCTTTTATAAATTAGTAAAACAAGACAAGAGAAAATTTCATCAAATTAGGTCTATTAAACCTGTAACTACAAATTATATTTCAGACATCTCTTGAAATACTCATGTAAGATAATAAGATGTTTGTAGTAGACATATGTAGGAGATGTTGTCAGGATCCAATATTTTAAATAATAATAAAAACAATAAAATCACTTTTATATTTTTCCAAAATTCAAGCTTTTAACAGACTAATATAAGCTTTTACTCTTGAGTACCATAACATTAAAACTTCATCATAGGCCGGGCGCGGTG
>RJWJ010005352.1:0-68975 GCA_004363605.1 Indri indri
TGTCAGAGCCCAGGAGACTGAGAATAAAGGCACATGTCTTAAGGTAAAACTCCATAAGTGTATTAGAGGAGGGATGCAGGCAGAAGAGACATATAAAACATCTCTAAATATAAATATTTATTGAATAGTTTATAAAACAAACTGATTTTGTTGGGATTATTGGATTTTTGTGAAAATCAAAGGCAAAGACTTTAATAATAATAGTAATAATAGCTGTAGCAATAATAACCAAAACATTATAACATTGTTTTAAATGCATATGCATTTTTTCTTTAAGTCCAGGAAGAACATTATATGAAGTAGATACAGTTTTATCATATTAAATTAGAAAAATGAAGAAAGACCTAAAAATTTGATATTGGCCTGTGGCACATTCCTAAATTTCATGCTGTTTTTGGACTTTTCCCCAGGGATAGAGAGACATTATTTTGGGTGTAAAATGCTGTCCAATGCATTAGCTGTGACAGGATTGCACAGACAGGTATTCAACCGGCTGATAGAAAATTTTGCAGACATAGTGAACCTTGTTTCATAATCAATTGCTGCAATTTTCTGGCTCTGTAATATAAAATCCCAATATGAATGTGAGGCAAATGATATGAGTAGATGAAAAAAAGAGACTCCTGTTGACAGTAAGTACAAGACAACATATGATACTGGTGGTGCACACACCACATGGCTGGTTAATCTTCAAGACTCATTTCATGTCAGAAAACAGAGCCAAGTGAGAATAGGCCCTTCCAAATTCAGACAGCCACACAAAAGCAAACAATCCAATGCAATATTATCTCATTAAGCAAAGCTGTTTCTCCCCCAATCAATCATCTCGAATAAAATAAACCGATGTTCAATTTTTTTTAGATGTAAGATTGGCGAAATTCAAGAAAGCTGTTGGCACGTTCAGCCTCTACCATACTATTGCTTCCCCAGCATGATCTGTTTTCAGGGGAAAAAAAGCAATTGACACTAATTAATACTAATTACTTATCTTGATCTTATTTTTGAATTTATCTGGCCTTACCAATATGTACTATTGAAGTTAAACATTTGCTTGAGGACTAGAGAATATTTTCAGCTCAACTCTAGCCATGATATTTTATAAGCATGCCTTTCCCAGTGTAGGCAGGAGAAGGAAGAACAAATGGGCCGTGGTCACATAAAGGTGACGGTGTATTATACTTAGACCTTGGGCAGGTTATAAGCTTCTTAAAGATTTCATGTTTTTCCCTGGGATTTATACCAATAATACATTCTATATTTGTATATAGGCACACCTCATTTTGTTGTGTTTCGCTTTATTGCACTGCACCTATAATGTATTTTTTTTACAAATTGAAGGTTCATAGCAACCCTGTGTCAAGCAAGTCTACTAGCGTCATTTTTCCAATAACATGTGCTCGCTTGTTGTTTCTGTGTCACATTTTGGCAATTCTCACAATATTTCAAGCTTTTTCATTATTATTATCTCTGTAAGGTGATCTGTGATCAGCAATCTTTGATGTCATGATTATAACTGTTTTGGGACACCACCAACTGCTCCCATGTAAGATGGTGAACTTAACTGGTAAATGTTTTGTGTGTGTCTGTCTGACTGCTTCACTGACTGGCCATTCCCCAGTCTCTGTCCCTTTCCTCAGGACTCCCTGTTTCCTGACACACAGTATTGAAATTAGGCCAATTAATAACCCTACCAAGGCCTTTAAGTGTTTAAGTAAAAGGAAGAGTCGCCGTAAATCAAAAGCTAGAAATAATTAAGCTTAGTGAGGAAGGTATGCTGAAAGCCACTGTAGGCCAAAAGCTAGATCTCTTGCACCAAATTTAGCCAAGTTGTGAATACAAAGAAAAGTTCTCGAAGGAAATTTAAAGTTCTACTCCAGTGAATACACAGATGATGAAAAAGCAAAATAGTCTTATTGCTGATATGGAGAAAGCATTAGTGGTCTGAATAGAAGATCAAACCAGCCACAACATTCCCTTAATCAAAAGCCTAATCTAGAGCAAGACCTAATCTCTTCAATTCTATGTTGGTTTATAGAGGTGAGGAAGCTGCAGAAGAAAGTTTAAAGTTAGCAGAGTTGGTTTATGAGGTTTAAGAAAAGAAGCGGTCGCTATAACATAGCTGTGCAAGGGAGGCAGCAAGTGCTGATGTAGAAACTTCAGAAAGTTATCCAGAAGATCTAGTTAAGATCATTGATGAAGGTGGCTACACTAAAAAACAGATTTTCAATGTTGACAGAACAGCCTTTTATTTGGAGAAGATTCCATCAAGGAATTTCATAGCCAAAGAGAAGTCAATACCTTGCTTCATAGCTTCAAAGGAGAGGTTGACTCTTTTGTTAGGGACTAATGCAGCTGGTGATTTTAAGTTGAAGCCAATGCTTATTTACCATTCCAAAAATCCTAGGGCCCTTAAGAATTATGCCAAATCTACTCGGCCTGTGCTCTGCACTGAATATTTTAAGCCTACTGCTGAGATCTACTGCTCAGAAAGAAAGATTCCTTTCAAATCATTACTGCTCATTGACGATATCCTAGTCACCCAAGAGCTCTGATGGAGATGTACAAGGACATTAATGTTTTCATGCCTGTTAACACAGCATCCATTCTGTAGCCCATGGATCAAGAAGTAATTTTGACTTTCAAGTCTTATTATTCCATAAATACATTTAAGAAGGCTATAGCTGCCATAGATTCCTCTGATGGATCTGGGCAAAGTAAATGGAAAACCTTCTGGAAAGGATTCACCATTCTGGATACCATTGAAAACATTTGTGATTCATGGGCTGAAATCAAAATGTCAACGTTAACAAAAATTTAGAAGAAGTTGATTCCAACTTTCATGAATGACTTTGAGGGTTTCAAGATAGCAGTGGAAGAAGTAACTGCAAACGTGGTGGAAATAGAAATAGAGCCTGAAGAAGTGATTGAATTGCTGCAAGTTCATGATAAAACTTTAACAAAGAGTTTCTTCTTAGGGATGAACAAAGAAAATGATTTTTTGAGGTGAAATCTACTCCCGGTGAATATGCTATGCATGTTGCTGAAATGACAACAAAAGACTTAGAATATTGCATAAACTTAGTTGATATATCAGCAGTGGGGCTTGAAAGGATTGACTACAGTTTTGGAAGTTGTTCTACTGTGGGTAAAATGCTATCAAACATCACTGCATGTGGCAGAGAAATCTTTCTTGAAGGGAAGAGTCAATCTATGCAGTCTACTTCATTGTCTTATTTTAAAAAATTCTCACAGCTACCCAACCTTCCGCAATCATCACCCTGATCAGTCAGCAGCCATCAACATTGAGGCAAGACCTTCCACTGGCAAAATGATTATGACTTGCTGAAGGCTCAGATGATTGTAAGCAATTTTTAATGATAAAGTATTTTTTAATGAAAGTATATCCATTGATTTTTAGACATAATGCATTGCACACTTAATAGACTACTATATAGCGTAAACATTAATATGTCCTGGGAAACCAAAAAAAAATCATGTGACTCATTTTATTGCAATATTTGTTTTATTGCAGTGATCTGGAACCAAACCCTCAATATCCCTTAAGCATGCCTGTCATTATTATAAGTAGGTAATACTAAAGCTAATATTATGGGTACTGTCCTCATGGTTTAAAATGACAGCTCTGTGTTTAAAAACCATCATTGACATTTCATCGCCACTAAGTTAAGCATAAGATTTTCAATTTAGGGATTAGGAGCATCACAAATAATACAGTCCTATCCTCCCCCTCCAGGCTCATTTTAAACTACTTCCCAGTCACACTTCTGGCTCCCGCTAACTCTGGTATCAAGACTCCCAACCATGTGCTGGGCCTTTTATTTTGTGTGCCATTTTCTTTTTCCTTTGCAAAATCATTTTTTAAATTTTAAAATATTTAGGGGGTACAATTGCTTTTGTTACATGGATATATTTTATAATGCTTAAGTTTGGGCTTTTAGAGAAAATATACACAAACTGTACAACCAATAAAGGGCTAATATCTAGAATCTACAAAGAACTCAAATAAATCAGCAAGAAAAAAACAACCCCATTAAAAAGCTGTCAAAAGACATGGGTGTCATTCTTTACCCATACTTTCTCCTCCCATTGTTAGTTCCTGTGACCTGCCCAATTCTGGATGAATGAACAATTTTTTTCCATTTTACTATCCATGCAGTATATTATTTTATACCCCTGTTGATAGTATTTATCTTACTTAAGCAATTATTTGTACATTTGTGTCTGCCTAATGTCCAACACAATTTGTCATTTTTGACTGAAGTAAGCATTTGACAAGGCAAATTAAAAAGCATCTTCTAACAGATTTAAGCTATTTTCTACCCCTTATCAGAGGAGGTATGGATATAATCTAAGCATTTTCTTGGTTTTACATATATTTGCATAATATAATACTTAAATATGATTACAGCAGATATATTTTTGGTACACACTTAAGCAGATTCTCTGGAACTTGCATATTTGAAATTCCTCTATATTTTGTAACTGATATTCTGATTAGCTTTAATATTTTATCTTGGCTTCCAGTATACACCTAATAAGGTACTGCTGAATTAGAAGTGACCATTTGTCAACCATAATGGGAACTCAGGACTGGGTCAGGAATTGTGTCCCGTTATTGCTCTCTAGTTCCAGAAACGACCATTCCAATATGCATCCATTTACAAACATAACTTCTTCTCTGCTGTGGTCCATACCTGGTATAGGTTGAAACTTTATGAAAAGTGTCATAGGCATAAATTTAATAGTAACAGAAAATTTGTCAATTTGTTCTCTTATGTAGCGTTTATTCCATTTTCCCTAACATCCTTCCCACAAGATACAGTACATCTGTGTTTCTGTGAGATCCTCCTTAATTTAAACCCTATTCCAGACTGAAGTCTTAATTTTACTTTCTATGTTAACTAAACTTGATACATTGTATTCTAAACATAATCACTGAATCACAGTTCTGTGTTTTATAGAATTAGTCACTGGACTCATTTATATGGTGTGCTAAAGCCCCTATTTACATTAAATCCATGTGTAGCTAGAGGCGTGTGACACTGAACAGCAACTATAAGAGTTATAAATATCCATATGAATAATACCTGGTAAAAAGAAAAAAAGTCTGTGATTCATGTAATAGATTCCGCACAGTGGTTTCAATGGAAACAGGGCGGAGGAGCCAAGGTGCAGAATTTTACAAGTACAGGTTCCTCAAGAGAGACCTACACCTTTAGCGTACTTATGAGTTCTGGTTGGTGGTACAGCAGAAGTTGATGACATAGCAAAAATACAAATCTTTTGCTTTCTTTCTTCCTTTCCTCTAAACACTTCCAGAGAAATAAGTAACTATTGCTTTAAAAACTTGCAAACACGTTTTCTGTTCCGGAAGTATCTTTGCCATTTTATTATTGAATTTGAGCTACTCATCATGTCCATGCTTGTGGTGGTAGACTTTTATATGAATTAACTTGCCTCTGAGATGACTGAGCAGTAATTAGTACATTCTCTCTCCCAGGCCAGAAAGGACTCGGTTTGGGATCACTTATTCCCACATGACTGGTTTACTTATTTGAGCATTTGGACCTTACTGCCATGAGGAAGAAATTATGCTGGAGAGAAGTGAGATGGTTAACCAGGATGAGATGGTCTCAAGAAAGAGAATAAGCAAAGTAATAGCTTTCTTTGTTATTTGTATTTATTCAGAAAATCATTTGGACTTTCCCTTCTGCAATATATCCCAAAAAAATAGAAAAAAAGAGGAAATATGGTATGGGGTACTTCCCCAGAGAGACACACTGCTTATTCTTTGGGGATACTAACACTTAAATGAGTTTTCACCCATACAGTCCAACAGCTCTCAGGATATTTCTTATAATTTTCCGGGTGGCAGTTTACATTTATCAATGATTGCTATGAGAATTCAAAATTGAGAAAAGAATAAAATTAGAGATATAATAGTTCTCTTCGCTGCTAGATTAATCAGTCACCTTAGGGACTATAGCTTTATGCCTTTTCTTCTCAAACACATACAAGTTTTAGAAGAAAAAATAAAACCCAAACGAAAACCATAAGAGTTATAAAAATTCTTCAGAATAGGAATAAATTATACCATGACATATGGAAGCAAAGCGTGTGAGGGCACTGAATTACAATACATGGAGCAAATTTCAGTGTGTCCAAGCACATCTCAGCAAGTTAAGGGATCACATTAAACAATGCTTGGTAACTTTCCTTCCAATAGGCGTTATCGATACTAAAAAGTGCCAAGAAATGTGCCAGCAGGGGCAAATTAGCCTCTTGGGAGAACCTCACAGTATTGGAACACATTAGAGCATCCCCTTCTGAGCTTTAAGAGTTTTGTCAGAGTACATAGTATGGTCACATTTAGGGTGACCAACAGAGGAAAACAAAAAAATAAACTACAACAACAAAAAAAAGAGGAAACTAGCCTAACCAAAGGGTTTGCCAAAAGTAGTGAGTATTCCTTTTCATATAGTGGATATTATATTTACTCTTTATTGGAAGTTCTATATGTATAAGTGTATTTAGGAAGCTAATTTAGTAATCAGAAGTTGGTTATGTCACCAGAGGTAATTTGAGAGTTATTTCATTCATTTAGTATAAACAGTAGCAACCAAATCTGATGAAAACTCTTCCCATCTCTTTGTAATTACCATTTCAAATGACAGGCATTGGAGCGTGTCAGATTCAAAGACTCTCCCCTCATTAGTCGATGTTGGATAAATAGTGATACGATTTTACTTTTTACTTTCCTTTTTTTCTCTAAGATCCTTTCATATGCCCGATCTTTTTTTTTTTTTTTTTTTTTGAGACAGAATCTTGCTCTGTTGCCAGGCAGAGTGCCATGGCGTCAGCTTAGCTCACAGCAACCTCAAACTCCTGGGCTCAAGTGATCCTCCTGCCTCAGCCTCCCAAGTAGCTGGGACTATAGGTGTACACCAGGATGTCTGGCTAATTTTTATTTATTTATTTATTTATTTTTAGTTTCCTGGCCAAATTTCTTTCTATTTTTTCTTTTCTTTTTTTTTTAGTAGAGATGGGGTCTCACTCTTGCTCAGGCTGGTCTTGAACTCCTGAGCTCAAGCAATCCTCCTGCCTCGGCCTCCCAGAGTGCTAGGATGACAGGCGTGAACCACCACACTGGGCCCCAATCTTTTTTGAATGTTAATAGGATTCTTCAGACTGGGTATAATAAATAGTGAGGTCCTTCTTTCTTCCCTCCCCTCTCTCTTCCTTCTCTCACTCTCTCTTCCAAAACTGTTCTGAGTTTTAATTTTATACAGAAAAATTTTAATCAAAAAGAAAAATGAGGAATACATAACAAACACCCATATTCTGTCCACCTTCTAGCTTAAGTAAATTATGACATTATGTCATATTTGCCATTAACTGTGGATTGGGGATCATTTCTTTTGTCAGGTTAATGAAGTTCTTTACTGTCTTTTGTTTGCTAACAGTTTTTATCCTGAATGAATGAACCATTTTTCCATTTCTGGTATTGGCACTGTGTGATGATGAAGTATTATTTTTTTTTACTCTGATAAATTCCTTATTTAGGAATTTAGCTCCTAATTCATAAACAAGTCTGTTATGTTTATTGTATGCCTTTGTACAATTTTTATTTCAGATTATATATTCATTATAGAGTGAGTTGGATACTTTTGTTGCCTTTGGAATGATTTGTGTCATAATAAAAGTTATCTATTTCTTAGAGATTTTAATTTGTTAAAAGTTTTCTTAAAATTATGTGGCCTAAGCCTTTTGGAAGATTATATGTACATCTGTGTATGTGGGAGGGTAGGGAGATGGGTTTGAGTGAACCATCAGTAACAGCTGGGGAAATGGGATTTTAGCTGTTAATTTGATTTACTTGATAATTTTTGATTTATTTTTATTATTTAAGATTCTCCTAAAGTCAATTTTAGAAATGCTTATGTACATTTACTTTTATCTAGGTTGTCAAATTTATTGATATAAATTTTTCACATTATTCTGTTTTTAAATGTTTACTCCGTTGATAAGTCCCAAGTTTGAACTATATATTGGTTACTTGTGTCTTTTCTTACTTTATTAATAATAGCTATATTTTATTAGTATTAATAGTTTCAAAGAAACAACTTTTGGTTTTATTAATCTTCTCCAGTGTTTTTCTGTTTTCATTGATTTCTGCTTTTGATTTTAGTGTTTCCATTTCTCTCTAGGTTTATTCTGCTAATTTTTTTCCTACCTCTCTGAGTTGAATGTTTGACCTTTTTAACCTTTCTTATTATGTGATGAATGCGTTTAAGATTTTATTTACACTACCTCTGATTAGGACTTTAGCCAGTTTGTTATACAATATTTCAATTCTGCATAGGTCTTCAAGTATTAAATACGTTATAGTTTTCATTGTAATTTCCTAATTTAAGTCTTAGAAGATTGCTTTTATTTGTTCCCGAAGCTTTTAAAAATATCTTAAGAATTGTCAATTTCTAATTTAATTTTATGATATTAAAAAATAAATTCTGACATTTATTTTTTTAATATTTGTTATTTTGATGGTCTTGAGTACTATGGACCAGGAGGCAGATTTGAAGCTGTCTAAATAGTAAGTGCAAGGAAATTCTGCCTTATGAAGGCTAACATAATTTAGTTTCTGGTCCAACCCTGAATGAAACATCCAACTTTCTCCTTCTGTTTAGAAAAACCATGTTTTTCTGGTGTTTTTTCACTTGCTGTCACTGCAGCGGGGGGATGTATGGATGTGATTTACAGAAGTATCATAAATATAGCGAATGAACTTTAGTACCAGGTAGCTTTGATTTGAGGCCAATTGTGTTACTTAGTATGACATTGGGAAAGTAACTTGAAATCTCAATATTTGCTCTTTAATTTATCCATATGGAACTTACACATTTTTAAACATCACCCGCTACTCCTACAGAAATGCACGCACTGCCGTATCTGAAAGAAGACATGTGCAGAAAGAAAAGATGATTTCACCAGGTGAGACGGTGGACCTGTTCACCGCTCTGCCGTCTTTCCTAGTGTGACATTACGGTGCTATCAGAGTTTAAAATGGCTACTTTCCTAGACCAGGTACAAACTCTCTAATGAAATTTGCTAGGGGAAAACTTCAAAAGGCAATTTTCTTTCCACTTTGATATTCAAATGAGTGATGTGCAAACTTCAGCTTTTCTCTCCCTCTAATAAGAAAGTGGTAGGAAATGAGTTTGGTGATGAATTTTTCACTGTTGGTTTTCTAAAACACTGGAGTTTGCAGTCCTTTAAGGCTCCCTTTGGGCAGCTATGAAATTAGCAATGTTTGCCCCATGTATGAGGCAATATCTTTATTGTCCGTTAGCTTTGGTTTTCATCAGCATCTATTGCTAGCTTGGGGATGTGGATTTCCCTAACCCCTGCTGGGGCACAGGCCTGTGAGTTCTGAGTCCCTGAGATGTACTGCAGTAAGCTGGGGAGCCTGGCAAACCTACCCATTCACTTCCAGGGCCTCCACGATTCATTCATGTCCCTGTGAGACAGCACATCACATGTTGGCATAAGGCCAGGGAGCCCACAGCTGTGACTAATCAACTGGCATGTTCCCTCAGGCTCTCCCAGAGCAACTGAGGTGGGTGGAAGTGTGCATGTTGAAAATTTGGGTGCATATTATACATTTCTCCGTGCCCTCTGGTTGAGAGAAAAAGGGTAAAAGATGACAGAATATGCTACCCCAAAATATGCCACTTTGGCACAGGGTTATTTCGAATTAAATGCACTTAAAAACAGCAGATGCAAAGAGGGACTTCTGTAATAATGTCCCTTTTTCTTCCTGAAAACAGAAGATGAAAACTCCCATGTGAAAGATGCCCTTCTAGTACCAGGAGAAAGTAAAATTCTTTAATGGGGAGTCATAGCCCAGATAATTCAATACAGACAGACAGTGTTAAGATAAATATTGTCTTCTTTTAGCCTCCCCACATGATTTAGTTACTTTTCCACAATTGCCTCTTTTTATTCAACCTAATGAAAACGGATTTAGGTTTTACCACTTTTTGGATCTTAATTTCCTTATTAGGGCTCCTGTGTCATATAAAATTTATATTAAATTTGCATGCTTTTTCTCCTGTTAATCTGTTTTATGTCAATTTAATTTTCAGGCCCTGCTGAAAACCCTAGGAGGGTAGAGGTAAAATTTTGCAAAGTGAGGAAGTATTTTCCTTGGTTTATCATGAGTAGCATTATCCTGGGTGTAGAGTGAAGGAGGCAGCAGATTTTTGAACTTGCATAATTCTCGCTCTCAGAAACGTTTTACTTGTGAGTTTTCCATATTTTATTGGTTGTTTCAAATAGTTGTTTTTAAGGTTTTGAGGAGGTTTTGCTTATCTAGGCAGATTGAGCATCCTTAGGCAAAAATCTTATTAGGCTTGATAGCAACTTAAAAATAATGAGATCACAAATGTTTGAACTCTTTTCTAAGTGACACCTTTTAATAACACAATACATTTAGAAATGTAGTAAGAAAGGTTTTCATAATCATTTTAGGAATCCAATATTTCTGTGGAATGTGGAGAGCAGAAATCAAGCAGCGTGCCTAGGATGAGGATTTATCTATCACATTTAAAGTAATTTTTAACCCTGAAGAAAATGTAACAGTAACAGCAGAATCATGGGACCCCTGTAGAGGTTATGTCTGGGCAAATATATCTTCATTTGTTAAATTGTTTACATGTTTATAGCAAGCCTGGCTCTCCATAGCAGGCAGAAAATTCCTGCTCAAACAAATGTTGCCTTTGCACAATCATTCTTAGCTTCCAAGTAAGCAAAAGGAAATTGCATATTCATTTCAAATTTGTTATTTGGCTTACTGTAACTGGAGACATGCTCAACTATGAATTTTTAAATCTGTGGTTTATTAAAAAACAAAGTTTTTCCAATTTTCTTAGAAACGTAAAAAAGAAGTTGGGAAATAAGTATTGAGCTATGAAAGAGGATGGGGGAAGGGGAAGGGAAAAAGAAATAAAAGGTTGTTCTCTGTAGTCAATGCATTTGTCTTAGAAGAAAATTTTTAAGGAGAAAAGAAAGTGGCTTCCCTTAAGCACATGACAGGTGCCCAGATTTTATCTAATATTAGAAATCTTGACATATGTCATATGGCTGTCAGGATTCTGAGATAATATTAACTTTCATTTCATGGCAGTTCTCTGCCACTGCTGATTTTACATTTAACATGGAGTCCATTTGTTCATCTCACCTTAAGAGCCAGTGAATTCAAGATTTATTGATCTAGTGTCAATCAAATATGCTTTATTTTCTGAGTCTTTGCCTTACCTATCTGTATCCCCTGGAAGACACGGCACTGTTAACCCTGGGGAATGTGCAAGAAGGCTTGGCAAGTGAAGGGGGAAAGGTTTAGCCGGGCCGGTTTGGTTGGAGCATTAGTGCTGATTGAGAGAAAGTTCTAGGTCATGATGCTTCACCTGCAGGGGAGGGTGGCCAGAAAGAGATTCTCTGAAACAGCAAGCCCATGTATCAGGAGACAGAGAAGTAGTAATTCCAATGCTGGGAAAAATGACAGAACTGCCTTTTTTCCTTTTTTTGGATTAATATTTCAATCCTGGCATTGTATAAAAAGTGAGCATAATTTATTTAACAGAATTAACAATCTAGTTACTCAGTGCTTCTTAAATATTAATATTTGAAAAATGTATAAATGAAGTCACAAAAAGTGTAAAAGTTAAATAAAAAATGTCATTAAAATATAAATTACAGGCCACAAGGTAACATCTCTGGACTCTGCTATCTGCTTTGACTGTGGTCCTCTTCATCCCAAACCACTGAGATACTCAGAGCTGCATCCTCGGATGTGGCCAGTGCGCTTGGCCTTCAGTATCGTCCTGTTGTTTAGCAGCCCCAAGTGGAGTTGTCATTACAATTTCCTCTCTGGGTAGCTGGTCTGCTTAGGCTGGAGGGTCTGTTTTCAGCAGTTTCGAATTCTTTCCTTGTCACCCCCAAGGATGTGGCTATGTACCTTGCCTCTCTTCTCCTTTCCCAGCTGAGACATCTGCCTGCAGCAGTTCCGTCAGATCCAACCAGGCTTTTTGTGCAGTAACAAGGTGGAGATAGAGGGAAGAATAACAAAAAATTGGAGGAGATGAGACACTGTAGGGGCTCAGAGATGAAGAGCAGTAGGAACATCTTGCAGTGAGATACCATGAGGGGCGGCTGTGTAGGAAGGGGAGTAGGCGAGGAGGATGTGATAAACAGAAAAACTGTCCAGCTGAGATGCTGACCAATGTCTCAAACATTTACATGACCACAGCAGAAGTGCCAGTGTTTCAATTACTAAAAATAGCAAGGCAAAAGGTGGTGCTTTTCAACTTTGGCTGTGCACGAAAAGCTTTCAAAATATTGAGGCTCGGGTTTCAAGACTGACACTAATTTAATTGGTCCAGCTGTGTCTCTATCATCAAAAATTTATAACTCTTCCTAAAAAGTTCCAATATGCTGCCAAGGTGGAGAACTACTGTTGTAAGGGAATGTAAGGATTTTGAAAACTGGTATTATAACCAGGAAGTGAAAGGTGCAGCTGTTATCTTTATTATGTTATCTTTCCAAGGGGAAAGAGGCTCATCTTAAGAAGCATCTTCAAGGTGCCAGGCACAGTGCTGAGTACTCATTACCATTTCATTTTCATAATAACACTGGGAAGTGGGCATAGTCAACCCCCTTTAACGGGTGAAGAAAGTGAGGCTTAGGGAGGAGAAGTAACTTGCCCAAGGCAACGTGTGTGGAGGTGAAGCTAGCAGTGGAGACTCAATTCCAGGTCTATGTGATTTGACTTTTTTTTTTTTTTAATTTCAGCATATTATGGGGGTACAGATGTTTAGGTTTTCTTACCTTTCCTTTCAGACGCAGTTGTAAAGTGTAGCTTGTCATGGATTGCTTGAGGACCTGCATTCTTTAGTGGCTTTTATTTAGGAATAAGAAAAATTAAATTCTCCATATTCTAATTACTATAATCTATAAGATTGCTTAATATCAAGAGCCAACAAATTATAACCCCCCATCTTTTTGTATGTGGCCTATGGAGTAAGAATGAATTTTTTGTATTTTTAAATGGTTGAAAAAGATTTAAAGAAGAACATTTTATGGCCTGTGAAAATGATATAAAATTCAAAATTTGGTGACCACAAATAAAGTTTTATTGAAACACATTCACACTCATTTGCTTTTGTATGGTCTATGGCCACTTTCACACTACAATTGCAGGATTGAATAATTGTGACAGAGATCATATGGCCATCAAAGCCTAAAATATTTGCTATCTTGCCCTTTACAGAAAATCTTTATTGACTTCTGTTCTAAATTAAAGCTTGATAGTGAAATATGAATGTACAAAACTGACATATAATGTAGAGAATTCCTGTTCACATTAAAATATTTAACAATACAAAAACAATTTGCAAGATTCTTTTAAGGTATGGGCTTCTCCAATGCCTTTAAGTGTTTATTTAAAAATCATTAGGTGACCCCTGTTCTGTCCTCTATTTCTAAGAGGTCAACTTTGTGAGATTCCATGCATGAGTGAGATCATGTGCCATTTGCTTGTCTGTGACTGGCTTATTACACTGAACATAGTCCAGGTTCATCCATGTTGTTGCAGATGACACGATTTCATTCTTTTTCTGTCTGAATAATATTCCATAGTGCATAGTACCACATTTTCTTTATCCATTCATCAGTTGTGGATACAATCAATAATAATTGATTCCAACAATTATTATGTGTCAATTAAAAATAATTTTAAAAAAATCATTAGATGACCCTAGAGGTTGGTGCTTAGAGAAATGTAAAGCCAAAACACCATGAACCATTATTCACAGATTAATCATAGAAAAATGCAAAACCTTTGCAAATGACATCACCAGCAACTCAGGATTCATTGTAATGACTCTATTTATTTTTAGCTTTATTTGTAAATTAAGCAGATCACTGCATATTTCTATTTCTATTTTTACATCAAATATCTTTTTCCAAAATTTCTGTGTTTAAAAATATTGGCATATACATTAATGTTTTCAGAAATGCATCAGTTCAGTACTTTGCTGTCTTTATTGTGGCAACTATACCAGAGTTCCTTAACATGTGTTCCTTGGATCACATGGATCAGAATCACCTAGGATGCTAATTCCTAGGGTTCCAGGCCAGGCCTACAGATTCAGAATCTCCAATGGCAGGCTTCAAAATTCTGCCTTTTAACAAAATCCTTAGGTGAATCTCATGCACCTTATAGACTGAGAATCTCACACTACCTCATGGGTGAAATAGTCATGGTTATACTTGGAGCATAAATTCAGAAGGGCAGGCAAACAGGGTGGAGAGATTCCTGCAGAGAAGTGAAGCTGTATCAGTTCTCTGTATAGTCATGTTGTATGATCGAAGTATAAATATGGAAACTATCTTCCTAACAAGAAGCAGATTCATCTAAGTGAACAGAGAAATAATAGAGATCAGGAGGCTCATTAAAATAATGGAAGCTAGGATGGAGAGCAACTAGGTTATTTTTTTTCCCTTCTGCTTTATGAGAATGTGGTTGGTAAAAAGGCCATCTCCCTTTCCGCCACCCTTTCTTCCTCGTGGAAATGAACAACTGCGCCAGGCATTTTCTATTTGCTCCTCCAGATCCACTATCTCTCCCCACCTTCTCTGCTCTCTGCCTGGGGAGGCTGAACTCTATGGACAGCATCAAGAGGCTCCCCTGCCTCTGGCTTCTGGTGGGCGTGGTCAGTGTGGTGCCCCAGCAGGAGATGAGAGGAGGAGTGAGAGTGGGGCCTGGCTAGCTCTGCCTTTAAACCGAAAGTCACTGCTCCACTCAAGGTGGGCTTTCCTACACAGTCCTCCACTGTCAGGTTGTATTATACCCTTGCACCTTGTCCTTTTGGGCCTAAGGGTGATGATAGCTCTGTGGTTGCTAACCCCAGGTTAACCGCAAAATCCTTTGTGTTTCCCTACAACCTGCTGACATGTTTATAAATTTTAAATTGTCCTTGAATTATCCTAATTTGACTATGACATCTGTTTTTTGCTTGGACCCTACTGAAATAGCAACCAAATATTACATGTCAGAATCCAAAAGGAGAGGAGGCATCACTTCCTTAGTAAGTAAAGGTTTATCTTGTTAAATATGACAAGCTCCTTCTTGCCTTGGAGCCCTGTGCATTCTATTATCCATGTTCAAGACCCTCTTCCCGTCACCTGCTTGTCTAGCTAATTCCTGATCATTTTCAAAGTTTTACTTTACATGTCATTTTCTCATAGATGCCTAAAGTGGCTCCCCCAGTTAAACTAGTTCCCCGTTATAGCTGTTCACAATATGCTGTACTTTTCCCTCATTGTATTCATCCATATTGTAAGTAATCTTCCCCCCTCCTTCCCTCCCTTCCTCCCTTCCTCCCTTCCTTCCTTTCTCCCTCCCTCCCTCCCTCAGGGTCTTGCTCTGTCACCCAGCCTGGAGTGCAGTGGCATAATCATAACTCACCATAACTGCAAACTCCTGGGCTCAAGCGATCCCCCTACCTTAACCTGCCTCCCAAGTGGCTAGGACTACAGGTGTGTCCAGGCTGGTCTCCAACTCCTGGGCTCAAGCAATCCTCCTGCCTCAGCTCTCAACATGCTGGGATCACAGGTGTGAGCCTCCATGCCAGGCATATTATAAATTATTTTTCTTACATTATGTTTGGGGATCTCTCACATGGGACTGTCATCTCTATGGGTTCTCTGACAACACCTGCCTTTTGCAGATGCTTACTTGATTTTTGTTGAATACAGGAATAAATAAAATACCGTTTTTCTAGAAAATTTGACTAAGTTGTCCCTTTCCCCTGGGGAAATTTATGACATACAAATTGTGCATATACAACATGCTATGTTCAGTGCTTCCATAAGCCCACACCCTTTCATGTGACCAATGAGACTGATGCTCACGTGGACCTGAAAATCACAGGTGAAGGGTAATTACTTGTCTCACAAAAGCTTGTTTATTTTATGAGACATTTGCTGCAAGAGTGGAGGCAGATGCCCATCACCAAATAGTCAATAATTAATAAAGCAATAATAAATCATAGGCAAGAACAATTGCATGGTAATCACAGTCTGGTGCTGGATTGAAGTCAGTGAAAGGTCCTTCACATTCTCCTAACAAACAGGACAAAGATCCACAGGATACCACCTTTCCCTTTTTCTTCTCTCCAGAATATTTCCAATCAGTAATATTAGCAGACATGTACTTAAATTAAAAGTCTTCCCCTTAGAGAATCAGAGTACCAGAAATTTTTAAGAGGTACATTTGACAAAACTTCAATTTTTCACTTGTTGCAATGAAAGCAATTTCTAGAAAGTTATCTCTCTAGAAACTTAGTAATAATTCCTCAATGAGTAGCCTGGATTAGAAGAAGGAAAAAATTAATTGCTCAAATTATTTGGAGGTAGAGTAGATAGAACTTCTTTAGATAATGCTTCATTTTTCCATTCCAACTCCTCATAGTGTGAATTTCTGTTTCTTTATAGCCTAAGACTTTGGGGGATGGAGACAGATGTGGATAGGTAAGATCCACAAAGGATATCAGTCTTCCTTCCATTTGCATTCCCTGTTTCATCCATTCACAGTCCCACCTCATTTTAGTTTTTCCCTTCATGTAGAAAAATGCCCAGGTACCAAGGACTCATTTGTTTCCCTTCTTGAGGGGCTGCAATCAGTGCAGTTCCTTTTGCTAGCTGCCACCCCATGCTGAGAAATCATGCAGATAACTACCCTTCCCCAAGTTGTCACACGCCTAGAGACAATCTTTCTGCATTGAACCAAATGCCGCTGTGAAGAAAAAGAAAATCAATCAGAAGCTTCCTGCATTTCAGCATGGGCTGGTCTTCCTCGTCTGTGAGTGATTTCAGGGATTAAGAGAGAACTATTCAGGTTCTTTCCACGAATTTGCTGCTACTTAAAATGCCTTTGTTAAAGCCTTAACTGAAGCTGAATATTATCAGCCCTGTTTAAAAACAATTTCTCTGTGTGAGGTAGCTCATAGCACATTGTTAATCATTTATATTTCGGTGTGAATAAAACTGACAGATGCATTTGAAAGTAGGTTTTTATAAGGGCGGGTGGGGAGGAGCAAGAAAACATGAGGAGCCCTGTCTGAAGCACAGAGGAGCAGAAAGGGGAAATGGGGGCGCTCAACATCATCTACTTTTGCCTAGATGCATCCCTTGGTTCAGTCTGAATTTCAACTAACATTATTACATTTCGTCAAGTATTGAATGCAGTACAAATAAGTAATATGCAATGGCTTTTCTCTGTCTATGGCCAGGCCAGAGAAGTATTCACTTCATTATTAACAATCTTTCAATGTATGCTATATGCATAAATTATAGATCTTCTATAGAAATGCATGTTTTAGACTTGCAATTTAATATGTGTGTGTATATATACATATATATATATATATATATATGTATATATATTCCTTAACATAAGTTAAAACAGTACATGGATTCAACATTATACAGGCAGTAGAATATATAGACCTGTAAGAACTCAACAATAATATGTGTTACTTTGTACCAATACCTTTCAGGGAACGCAAACAAGGAGCATTTATCCAGCACTTCAAAATTTGTACTTCCATCTAGTGGTAACTGACAGAAACAACATACATATTTTTTTAAACTATCTTTGATTTTGTAGGCACTGGGAGAAGATAAATTTAAAAAGTTCTTGGTCAACCTGCACCATTATTAGTTCAGCTACATTTTGATATGAAATGGAAAGTATACGGTAAAACCAGATGTGAAGTAGGCAAAGGGAAGCTAAAGAACCCAACGCGTGAATGGAACCACAGGCTAAAATTATTCAGGACGGAGTAAGCCAGGGTTTTAAGCTGTATTTATGTTGGTGAAATCTCATAGGATGAAAGGATAGATGGTTTATTTTGAACATGAAGAAGAAGGCCAGAGAATTACACATTTGCTTTTTGCTGAGAACATCACCTAACTGCAGCCTTCTCCTTGGCTGCCTCAAGTGAGGGTTCTTGCCAACAAAGAATGTTTCTGAGAGAGGCCCCTTGGGGGTATGAAAGAATCTGTTAGTTTCCTTGAATGTCTCATTGGAAATCCTAGTGAGCTGGAATCTCAATAAAATTGTATTTCAAACTGATATAGGGGAAGAGGATATCTGCTTACAGACTTAGAGGCTGCCAAAGAGTAACTCTTAGTTGTAAGTTTCTTGTTACCAACTTTTCCAGAGCCCTTTTTACATGACTTCTTCCTAGGATAAGGTAGAACAAGTTTTTCAGAGAGATTATCTGTTGTTTTTTTTTTTTAATATAAGAAAGACCTGTCTCCATTTTTTTCTTTTTTTTTTTTACATGCTACAAGAAAGGATTGCTTAGATTGACCAAATATCATAGATCTTTTATCCCACTATAGATGGGGAAAACCAGTATCTCTAATACATCTGACAGACCATTTATAGAATCATGTAATTTATATAAAATTCATGCTGTTTATTGTGAGTTGCCTGCATGTTGTAAAAATCTAATAGAGCCCTTATACATGCTGATCCTTTGGCTTTGCCTGCACTTGCAAAGAACATTCATCTGGAAAACCCATTGCCCAGAGAATTTATCTCTAATTTCATGGAAAACCAGGAAGATTTTTATTTTTTAATTTTATCTTTGACTTCTGGCTTGAGTCATCAGTATTTTTTAGGTTTCAAAATATTAAGGGGGTACAAATGTTTTTGTTACATGGCTTGAGTCACAGCCTATAAATGTGTCTATCACCCAAATAGTGTTCATTGTACCCCTTAGGTGAATTTTTATCCCCCCTCCCAGCCCCTGCTTTATTTCCAATGATTTATACTTTCCTCTGTGCACTCGTGTGCCCATAAATTAGTTTCAATTTATTGGAGAATACACGTGGTGTTTGTTTTTCTATTCTTGAGATACTTCACTTAGGATAGTGGTCTCCAGTTTCTTCCAAATTCCTGCAAAAGGCATTAATTCATCCTTAATATGATGGAGTAGTACTCCATGATATACACACACCACGTTTTCTTTATCTGCTCAACACTTGGTGGGCATTTAGATTGGTTCCATACTTTGCCGTTGTGAATTGTGCTTCAATAAACATTGGAGTGCAGGTGTCTTTTTGATAAAATGACTTCTTTTCCTTTGGGTAGATAACCAGTAGTGGGGTTGCTGGATCAAATGGTAGGTCTACTTTTATTTCTTTGAGAAATCTCCATACTGTTTTCCACAGGGGTTGTACTAATTTTGCAGTCCTGCCAAAAGTGTATAAGTATTCTTTTCCAACTACATCTATACAAGCATCTTTCTTTTTTTTTCAGTAATGACCATTCTGATAGGGGTAAGTTGATATCTCATTGTGGTTTTAGTTTGCATTTCCCTGATGACTAGTGATGTTGAGCATTTTTTCATATATTTGTTGGCCATTTGTCTATCTTCTTTTGAAAAACTTCTGTTCATGTCTTTTGCCCATTTTTTAATGGGGTTGTTTGTTTTTTTCTTGCTAATTTGTTTGAGTTCTTTGTAGATTCTGGAT
This sequence comes from Indri indri, assembly GCA_004363605.1. Classification (NCBI taxonomy): domain Eukaryota; kingdom Metazoa; phylum Chordata; class Mammalia; order Primates; family Indriidae; genus Indri; species Indri indri. The sequence continues at coordinate 19,627 of RJWJ010005352.1, forward strand.
GTGAGTTCTTTATAGGATGCATAATTTGTGAATATTTTCCCCCATTCTGTAGGTTGTCTATTTGCTCTGTTGATTACTTCCTTAGCTGTGTAGAAGCTTTTTAATTCAATCATATCCCATTTATTTATTTTTGTTGTTGCTATAATTGCCATTGGGGTCTTAGTCATAAATTCTTTGCCTAGACTGATATCTAGAACAGTTTTTCCTACATTTTCTTCTATAACAGAATTCTTTTGGTTTCATGTCTTACATTTAAAGCTTTTATCCATCTTGGATTAATTTTTGTGAGCAGTGAAAAGTAGGGGTCTTGCTTCAGTCTTCTGCATGTGGCTATCCAATTTTTCCCAACACCGTTTATTGAATAGGGCTTCTTTTCCACAGCGTATGTTGTTGTATGCTTGTAAAAGGTATTTTGATTCTTGACTTGACCTTGCTTATTTGGACACTCACAATACAATAGTGATAATGACAATACTCCCATTTTCTTTGAAATAATTTTTATTCATTTATTCTCTCATTTATTCTGATTTGATTTAGAAAATTCCTCTGATTCAAATGACTTTTGGCTTTAGTATATGACTTTGCTATCTATTAGTGAATTTATTTAACAAATGCTTGTTCATCATGTTAAATGTATATGTCATGTCTGGAGTTATATTTCGGGTAGGAGGGACTTTGTAAGTGTTATTTCCTCAAAAATCTTTATGACAAATGAGAAAGCTGTAACAGCTTATGACATGATTAATGTTTACCTTTGATGACTTCTTAACTTTCTTTCAGTTTGGAAAGATTTCTGCAAATGATTAGCCTTTTTATAGTTGTAACTTATATTCATAACTTAACTCCCTGCAGGATTCTGCCTGCTATAGAAGCAGCACCCTCCTGCCAGCTCTTACATACCCAGTTATGTCCTTATGAGGGAAGATCAGTGTCACAAAACACATCGCTAGGTCTGAAGGATAGCCAAGGAGAATTGGTTGTGGGGGTCTCTAAAGGAGCTTAGGCACTTAGGCTGGGTATGCACATTGCATCTGAGAGGCCTCCGCAGTGCTGGATAGAGCCTGGTTAGGAAGAGGAAGAGGAAGGGGATGAGCTACAGGCCATTGGCCAGGAGAGGTCAATCACTTTGTTGCTCTCAAGCCGGGATCTTATGAAGCTTGGAGGATAGAACATAATTTAGTTGGCCATCTAGTAGTTCTATTTACAACTGTTCATTTTTAGATGTATATTCTGTTGATTCTCTTTGTTCTCTTGTCCCTAGCCCTGCAAAGGTTTAGGGAGGTCCTGATAGCATCTTCCCAAGTGCTTTCTCTGCTCTGGCCCTGCTTGGTTGGGTTCTATTGCCTCTCCCAGCTACCTGGGTCCCACTGCTGCTCTCTGCACCTCCCTGGACCTACTACTGCTCTCCGCAGTGGCTCTGTACCTGCTTCCTGGGCACCAGGGCCTTTACTGCTGTTCCTCTTAGGAGGCACTAGAACCTTCCTGGTGCAAAGGCACATTTTACCTCAGGTTTGTCTTTAAAGTTATCATCTCTCTGAGGTGAATCCAAGCAGTACTGTGTGTACCCTGATATTTGGAAGAGACTTTGGGTGAAATACTTTTTTCTGTTTTTATATACAAATTTCTCAGTACTCAGATATGAGATCAATAGAGACAGGAAACAAATCCCCAAGAGAGAGAGATCAAAGTTAAGTAATTTATCTAAGGTCATATAGAAATACATGAGAGAACTATGCTTAAAAACATTAAAAACATGTTTTTTTGCTTCAAATCTATGGCTCTGTAGTTGACATCAGGCTGGTGCTTGGTTTCATTTTATCAGCATTTAATTGTGATCTCTGGAATTATTCACGAATTATTTTACTCATGTTTATTTGTCTTATCTCTTAAGATTGTAAACATCCAAGAGCAAAGTCAAACATTGCCAGGGCACTATATTTCCTGAGGCACATGGAATAATACTGAGAAAATAATAGATGCTCAGAATAAATTATTGAATAGCATAATGTCAGTCTTTGGGATAATAATCTGCTGTATCAGACAAAAAGGCTTCAGAATCATAGAAATCGATATTTGTTATAAGTTTCTGCAATATCACTTATTTTTTGTGATACTGTGGGCAAATTAATCTAAAAATCTGTTTCTTCATCTCTAAATTGGTCATAATAAAAAGTTTACATCATGGGGTAATTATGATAATTACATGATATAATGTAGATAAAGCACTGAGGACATAAGGTGCTCTTAACAAATATGCTATCTAGTATCATCATCACCATTTTCTAATCAAATTTCAGGAATCACATGGCAGATAATATTTTGCCACTTTACTAAGGAGTACATTGGCCTAATAATCAGGGGCAAGAACTCACTTTGGGGCTGGTATGTGTGTGTTACAGCCACCTGTTCCCATTAATTCCATGAATATTATGATGATGTTTACAGCACCAATGAATCTATTCCTTCATTAACATTAGTGGTAAAAACATAGTAGATAGCAAAAATATGTTGCCTAGAATCCTATGGATCATGAAGAGCTCAAGCATGCTCATTTCTGGAAGTGCGGATGCTGCATTTAGGTGGGCTGAGCTGTCATGAACAGGAAAAGCATAACACAGTTCCCTTCAGCCCACTCAATTTTACAGAGGAAACTTTCAGCGACACCTGCCAGCATTATCTGCAGCTGTCGGTCACCCAAATTTTATTATTTAGTAAGCTCATTCCCACACTGCAAAATATAAAACCATGCTCCTCTCTGATCTGAGAACTAGTTCTTATTTTCCTTTCTGTAAGGGAGAAATTATAAAAGCTCTTTTATTATTGTAAATTGGACCCACAGGAATCCATTTTACCACCTCATGGTAACTCTAGAAATTAACACTTGCATAGTACCTCAAGGGATTAAAGAGAAAGCACCACTTAAAAATAAACTGTCCCACATTTTTACTGTCATATTTGTTCATGTTATTTCGGAGTTCCTTGAGGAGAGAAACCCTGCCTTGTTCCCATTCTGTATCCAGTTCAGCGCTGCTAAATATTTGCACTGCAAACCATAGCAGGAAATTCTTCCCTTGGACCTCTCCACACCCTGCCTGCCTATCGCCACCAAAAGTAGAATTCCTCATTTTTGATACAGGCCACCTGCCAGTTGAAGAAATCTTTTTAAAGAATTGACTGCAGTTCAGCATCTGTCTTTCAGCTCCAGCAATAGATGGTTTATTGTGCAAAATAAAAGGATTTGGTATTCAGCTGACAGAGAAAGTAGAAACCTTTTTGTTTGTTGACAGAAATAAAACGTGTCTTGTCATAGGTGTTGATATAACATATTAATCGGCCCTGCTGGGGAACATGGGCACCCCGGTGAGGTATGCTATAAATATTGATATGATCACCCCAAACTGGCAGGAAGCCTGGGAAGGCATGGGAGGTATAGATAAAAGATTTCCATAGAGGTATACTCGGTTACTCTCCAGCCTCCTTTGTTCCCCCCACCCCATTTTGGGATCTGTGTATCCACAACTAAATGCTTCCCTGTTCAGTCCTCAGATTGAAAAATCGTTTCAGGTATTTCAGGGACGTGGTTGAATTCCCTCCCCATTTTCAAACAGAATACCTAATCTTTTTATCTTTTACACTTTACGTAGTTTTGACAGCCTTCCGCAGCCTCCCCCAGCTGGCTGCCTCGCCGGTGGAGTGAAAGGTTGCTTGCATTGGCTGCTGGCAAGGAAACAGCCGGGTCATTTTAGCTGCAGGGGCAGAATTTTATTTTGATGTTATTTTCAGTTCAGGGGACACTTTCCAGTAATCAAGTTGACAGCCTTTCTTAAAGTCACATGCTGGTCAGAAAATTGTTCTGTTTCTGAAGATTGAGCAAATGCTGATGCTCACAATGGCAAAAGGCCAGTTATCTTGTGGCAGATTTGTTGTCGTTTCTCTACTGTTTACTAATCTCTGCCAACTATGAGACATAGTCTGAATTCTGACCAAACTGAAGGTCAAAATAAAGTTTCATCATTTAATCATGAGTATATATTACTTCAATGGACCACACTGAGGACTATTTCTGCAATAATGTATTTTATTTTTTCATCCAACAAATACTGAGTACCTGATATATATCAAGCACTGTTCTACAAGGATGTGGATATAGGAATGAACAAGAGAAGAAGACAGATGATGTCCCTGCTTTCAGCTTGTGTTCTGATAATAGTAACTCTTAATAAACAAATAATGAACATACCAGTTATAAAGGCTATTTGTAACTTTAAAATAGAATAGGAGATTGGGCGCTCACTGTAGATTGGGGTCAGGAGTAGTCTGAAATGTAAGTTTTTAAAAGTTACTGACAGATTGCAGGGGGAATTGTTCCAGGCAGCACGAATAGCTCATACGAAGGTTTTAATGTAGGACTGTTTGGCATTTTTGAAAAACAGGTAGAAGCCAAGTTGGGTTAATATCTTTGACTACTTACTGGTATTAAAAGGTAAGAGAGGCAAAGCTGATTGAGCATATGTGAAAAGAGAAGCGGGGGAACCACAAAGAAACTGTGTGGAAGCAATTCATTAAGGATTTTTCACAAAGAATAACTTTAAGCTCTTCCAACAAATGTCTGGACAACTAGGATTAAAAGCACATGGCAAGATCACCCAGATTTCATCCAAGATGAGGATGTCTTGGTAAGAGAGACTCTGTGATGAATACTCTATAAATTTCTGTCTCAAAAGGCTGTCTGATCCCCCTTAGTTTGGATGAAAACCCATTTGCCTTGGGAAGCAATGACAATTACCTTCCCAAGGTAAGTTCTTAGGGCTTAGCATAGAAGTTAATAAATGTTTGTGCTCAGATTTTATAGATGATTCCAGTAAGTAAGCAAATGTGAAAAACCTGACTTTACCCCAGGTTGGAAATCTAGACTAGCTGGAAAGCTCTGTAGAATGTCTTTTCCTAATGAACACCATTTTGCCATTCTGAGATACTTGGAGAGAGAGATGTCTAAGACAGAAAGACACAGATAATTCAGAATATCACTTAAAATTGTTCTAAACCTTATTTTTAAATACTTGGGAATAAACACTGTCTAAGAAATGATGATGGATTATAGTGAGTGGGCTAATTTAACTTCCTTTTGCAATCTTTATAATATGCTTATTCCAGAAGAACTAAAGGATTTTGTAATGCAGAGTAGAACATGCTTCAGATTATTATCTCAGGGAAATACGCATTCAAAAATAGGTTCTATTGACTAAATTTGTTGGGCTTTATTTATATAGGGGAGATTTTATTTGGAGCAAATTTTTGAATTTAGCTGTTTTCTTCTGAACCTAATTTATCACATTCCCCCAAAATTTCAGCAGGAAGCCTGACAGTTAAACTGGGGAAGGTTCTTTTTAGAAATGGTCTGAGAAATGCAATTAGGTTTTTTTTAGATGAGGGAGTAGCTCAGGGAATTTTCTGTATTTAAAGTTTGATAATGACTGCTAAAAAAAAAAAAAGTCCTTATATTTAAATGACAATTGACAGCTTAAGAAAGACAGGTTGGATCCCTGTGCCTATCTTCAGAAGCTTAAAGTTAAAGAGATCAAATAATTCTGACTGAAAGCCATATTAAAGAACCTGTCTAATGTGGGCTATAGATTATGGAGTCTGATCACAGGCTTTATCCAGAAATTGGATTTCATAGATGTAACATGAATTGCACAAAGCAATCTATCCAATAGGGGAAGGACCTGACAGTACTTAGAGATTTCATTTGGAAAGGTTTCAAAATATTGGGTATTTCAGTCTATTTTAACTGACAGATGAATAGAAGTAAGCTAAATATTTGATATCCAGGACGTTTAAAATAGAAATAGAAACTATATTAAATTATTAAAAAACTCTTTCAAGAACTTTGGCAAAACCATAGGATTTAATCATATTTTTTACAACACACACTGGTTTTGTTCTTGATTGTTAAGGCAGTAAACATTTGTGAATATGTCTGATCTCAGCTGAATTTTAATTGAAAAGAAAAGAACAGGCATTTTGATACTCATTTTGTCTTTTCTTCTCTGTCTTTCCAAAAGAACTGTCAATTGAATTAAATTTTTTATTGAATACTTTCTAGGGCCTGTATTTGAAGAAACATGACAAAATGAGTTAGACAAGGTCACTGCCCTCAGGTTGTTTAATCTAGAGACAGAGAAATCCTTCTATTGCCTATTGGTTATTGCCATCTGGAATTTCTATATCAACTTAAATTTAACATGTCCCAGATTGAATTTAACACCTCTTTTCCTATAATTCTCAACTTTGATTAATGTCAGTGATGAGCTATCTTGTCTCCCAAGCCTGAAATATAGAGGTCATTCTTGAAGCTTCTCTTTATCTACCTTTCACATCCAATCAATCATCAAATTTCTCTCAAATCAATCTCTTCAATATGTCTTAATACTGAGATTTTATTCTCATGCCAAAGGTCATAGTTCTCATGCCTAAATTACTGCAGTATTCCCTTAAATCATTTCTGCGCACACATGTATCAGTATAAAGTTATCAACTGTCTTTTCTTGAAAGGACTCTTTTACACTGGGGTTTTTTCCTTCTTATTTTAACTAATTTTTATTGTTTATTTGAAAAATAATGCTTGTTTATGGTAAAAATTTAAATAGAAATAAAAATAATATTTACTATAATTTATTGAATATATAGTATGTGGTGTTCCAAGGGCATTAAGCATATTCTTTTATTTATTTTCACAACAGCCCTGTCAAGTAAGAGCTATAGTTTGTGTTAACGTTAAGCAAAGAGTATTTAAAGGTTTACTATTTTATGGTAAAATATACTGTATTTTTATAGAAATAGAGTTTTTATTTTATTTTTCTTAGTTGGCTAAGTAAAATATTTAGCTCATCTAGGCTAATTTTAATGGATTGATTGATTATTAATTGAAAATTAACTGAAATGCAAAGTCAGACAACCTCTGATAAAAGTTTAGCATTGATTGATTTTTCTTATAGTTTTGTCCTTTATAAAGATACCCTGGCAACAGTTTATACAATGTTTCATTAAGCATTCTGCTACATGGTACAAACATTGAGTTTCCTAAGTTTTTGTTCAATGAGTGAAGCTTGAAGACTAGTTGATGTGCTGTTATATAGATCACGAGTGATGAGGATTCAGTGAAGAGAAATTATATGCAAAGGAGGGGTCTATGGGCATTACAAGCTCATAGAAATAAAGTGACCAGAATTTGGTGTTAAAATGAGGTGTCCAAGTGAACTCTGGAACTGGAAGACAGAGAAACAAGAAAAACAGTGATGTTGTAATGGTACAGCAGGATGGCAGTTCTGGCAGAGATCCTGGGGTTGATTGAAACTAGATATTTTAGTCTAATAATACAGTAGTTTTGTCTGTTTATTCATTAAATTTTTAAGTGGTTATTTTTCCTCTCCTCATGCAATTAATGCAAGTTTCTCCTCACTCTGCCATACTTTCTGTATTATTTCCACTCCTCATTCCACTGCCATATCCATTAAAGGAAAGGCTCTCATAAAAGCAATTTAGACTAGCATATTTTTTCTTATGGGGTGTTTATATTTTAAATCTACTTTTTGATTGTGGAATTGTGTTAGTTTGAATAACGAATTACCCCCAACTTAGTGACTTAAAGCAACACACTTTTATTAATTCAGAGTTTCATAGGTCAGAAGTCTGGGCATAGCTTGGCTGGGTCCTCTTGCTTAGGTATGACAGGCAGCAATGAAGGTGTTGCCTGGAGCTGGGTTCTCATCTCAAGGCTTACCCAGGGAAAGATTCACTTCTTTGGCAACATTCAGTTCCTTGTGATTTTAAGTTTCGTGGTAGCTCGCTTTGTCAAAGCCAACAAGGGGAAAGAAAGAGAATATGGCAAGTCCACCAGCAAGATTGAGTCTTATATAATAAAAATAACCACAAGAGTGAAATCCTATCACCTTTCCCGTATTCTATTGGTAAGAAGCGATGCACAGGGCCTGCCCATGTTCAAGAGGAGAGAATTTACAAGGATATGAACACCAGAAGGCAGAGATCATGGGACCATGATCTTAAGATCTATTTGCCACAGGATTAGAATCAGCACTCGTGGCGAATATTTTACTGTAATTTTCAATTTTTTATTTTTCAGATCTTGCAAATGAACAGATTACCTTTGGTTAACGAGAATTTAATGTTGTTACCAACTTTCTGTTATTCTAATAATGGCACAATGTACACTGCCATGAAATGGCATGAAATTGTTCTATTGCTCTTCTGACACACATATTAGTATCAAATATGGTAAAGACAAACAACAGCAAAATTGTAAACCGGAGCCAAAACAAATAAAAAAGCAAGCAAACAAAACAGAATACTAAATACCCAATAATGTAAACCTAACATTATTTGTTCATGCTTTACCTGCCCAGACTGACTCAGTGAATCCCACTGTTCTGACAAACATGAGTTTAGGGGTATCTTCCCCAGCTGTCATGGGGGTCAAATCTAGAAGGAGAAGAAGTACAATTTCTCAAGACAATGGGACCCAGAGAAGAAATATCTATCGTCTCAAAGTCCATAGGTGCTTTTTTCCAATTTCCAGTTTTGTTTATTTTTTAACCTGAGCAACTTAGTTCACAGAGCAGAAAAAGAAAAAAACATCCCTTAAAAGATAACTGTCTGCTCATTGGTGTTTAATTTAAAAACTGACTTTCAGTTATGTTCTGCGCATTTGATTGCAGATTAATTGAGTTGTGAGGAGATATATTGTGGGTAAGGAGAATCGTGTGAGAAAATAGCAAATCCTTTGCCTGCCATTTCTTCTTTAGCATTTGATTTATAGCTTCAGTCCTCATAAAGATCTCATAGTGGTGAATTTCAAAATGTCTTGTTGTACTTTGATTTATTAAGACAGTAACATGAGCAAAATCAAGTTGTAAAAATTTTGTAGAAATTATTTACTACTTTGGCTTTGATCTTGTTTACTTGTTTAGGAGTAAGATTTATGAATCTTCAATTATCAACTTAAAATGCAGCATATTAATCTATAGGTTAGGTATGTAATTCTCAGCCTTCATATCAACTCTGCAAAAAGATTTTTGACCCCAAATACTTTATTTGATCTGAACGGTAGTATGGAAAATCCTTCCTGGAATCTTTGAAAGCTGGTTGAGGCCGTATTTATGCAACCCAGGGTATACTCAAAGAATATGGACTTGTACAGATAGCAGCCCTGGAAGAATTTAATTGATTTAGAATTATCACACCAACAATAAAATACTTGATGGATGAACTTCCACCATGGTATGAATAACACATGATTTGTTAAATAGTCAACTTCTCTCTGTGTATGTGTATAGATAGAGTAAAATTTTGTTCAATAGTAAGCATAGTTGTTTGGACAATATTTCTAGTTCCTCCTTACTAAGGAACTGAAACTCTTAGCTGTGTCAAGTGCAGAGAAATGCTTCTGTCATGGTCCTCTTTGTATGTCTTTTGTTGTCCTGGTGTGATATCATCTCATTAAAATTATCTGGCTTCCACTCTCATAGAAGTGAGGTTTAGAGAGCCATTGCAGATTTCATTCAGTCTTTCTGCAATTTCTTAAATTTTCAACTATATTCCTATGATTCTACCTACCATTTTAGGTAATTTTGTTTTACAGATATGTGTGATGCTAGAAGTAAAAAGTTTTCCTGTCTTCCAGTACATACTTGGGAAAAGGTTATGGTTGCCCTAGAGAGAGATGATTTCTCTGTGCTGTTCAGACAGACATTCCAGGTTACTGATCCTGCTCTGATTTTGGGGGGGAAAGAAATGCCCTGTAAGTTGAGGGCTTGAATAAAAATGGCTGCAATATTTAATGAAACATTAATTCTATGTTCCCTTCATGTTTAACTATTAAATTATCTTTTTACTATTAAATTAACTATTAAATTGCTATTTACCTGCTTCATTCAACTGTATGTGCAAGATGTTAATCTACAGATGCCTCAGTCTCCTGAGTAGCAAGGATTACAGATATGCATAACCACTCTTGGCTACTTTATTATTATTATTATTATTTGTAGAGATGGGGGTCTTGAGATGTTGCCCATGCTGATCTTGAACTTCTGGCCTCAAGTGCTTCTCCTGCTTCAGCCTCCCAAAGTGTGGGATTATAGACATGAGCCCCCATTACTGGCTTCTGTTGACTTTTAAATGAATAGAAGTCAGGAAGCTATTAAAGAATACCCCAGTTACCCTCATTTGATTAATTCACATTGTATACCTGTATTGAAACATCATATGTACCCTGTAAAGATATAAACTATTTAGGTTATTAAGTATTAAATGTCCAATTTCCTTAAGTACTAAATTTGACGGTTGATATCTCTGGCATTTCACTGCTACACTTCTTGTTTTATTTTTATAATGAAGGTACATCCTCAGCCTTTCAATGCACATTTTGGTTTGTCATTATCTTTCAAATTTATTTTTTTAGAGCAATTTTTATGAAACCATGGGTAAGCAAAAAATTCATGTTATTTTCGGATATGAGTTCCTTAGTGGAACCAATGCAGTGCAGACAGTTTGAAATATCAATGAAGTGTTTGGGAAGGATGTGTTTAATTGAACGTACATTGATGGTTTGAGAAGTTCTGTTGATTTTAATCTTGAAAATGAGACATGTAGGCAACCTGAGATCAAGATGGATAATGATGAGCTGAAAGCTGCAATGGAAACAAATCCACTCAACCTACAGGTGAATTAGCAGCAAGGTTTGATGTTATTATTCCAACAATATCAGACCATGTAAAACAAACCAACAAAGTAAAGAAGCTGGATAGATGGGTACCACATGAATTAAATAAGTGTCAAAAGAGAAATCATCTCGAAGCTTGTCTTTCCTTGCTGTCACAACATAAAGTGAACCATTTCTACACTGTATTGTTAACGTGTGATGAAAAATGGATTCTTTTTGACAATTGCAAGCATTCAGCACAGTGGTTGGATGAAGATGAAGTGCCAAAACACAGTCCAAAATTGAATATTCATCAAAAAAAGCTAATGGTGTCTCTTTGGTTGTTCGGCACTGGTATTATCCACTACGATTTTATGAAACCTGGTCAAATGAATACAGTGGATGTCTATTGCAACCAACTGAATGAAATGATAAGGATGCTTGCAATTAAGCAGCTGAGATTGGTCAATAGAAAGAGGCCAAACCTCTTGCAAGATAACACTCAACCACATGTCACACAAACAACGCTGCTCAAATTATAGAAGCTGGATTTGGAAACTCTCTGTCATCCACCATATTCATCAGATCTTGCACCAACTATCAGTTCTTCCAGGCTTTGGACCACTTCTTGCAAGGAAAAGTATTCAATTCTCAATAAGCTGTAGAAAATGCCCTTTGTGATTTCATGGCCACTCACTTTCTAGGCTTCCTTGCTGTTGGCATAAACAAGCTACTGCTAAGATGGCAAAACTGTGTTGATAGTTTAGGTGCATACTTTGATTAATTTTACTGCCGCTTATTTGAGGTATAATAAACTTAACTTTTGATTCAAAATCGGACATTTCATATTTAATGACCTAATATAGTATGTACCCATAAGTAAAAATAAAAAAAAATTAAAGAATAAACAGATTTTTGTCCTGAACAATGAATATGATTTGTATTGTTTCAGTTTGTCACCATTCATGGGCTATTGAAGGTTGTAGTTGTAGTTTCACAGCAAGCTTATTTTAAGTAATAACTATTATAGTTGAGTATGTGTATTGTATATTTAATTGTATGTTTTTACTATTGGCCAGTGCTTTGAAGGAAGCTATAGTATTTTTAAAGCTCAAATGTTCCATTGAGAATACTTGAGATTCTGAAAATTTAATAGTAATAGAATATTCCAAAATACTATAAAATTGGAAAAGCAGTGGTGTGTTTTAGATACCTGCTGACCTTATGGAAATGAATAGACTTCTCTGTAGTCACCACAGTCATGCCTAAATACTATAGGATATCAGAGTTACAAGAACATAGAGGCCATTTATCTGAACTCTATTATTATGTGCAATAAATAATAAAAGTGAGACTCAAAAAGGTGAAGGTTATGTTCCAAGGTTATATAGCTGGTTATTGGTAAAATGAGTTATATCCACATCTCTTATTGTTTCTTTCACCATATGATGCATAATGCACATCTTTCTTTAAAAACAGGTATTTGACTCACAAGAATTTCCTTAGAAATTTAATTATTTTAGAATTATAAGGCTGAGAAATATTGATAGCTCAGTGTCAACTCATTGATTGGGTGTAGATTCACAATGAATGTAATTAATATACAATTACAAAATCATTAGATACCAATGTTAGGTCTTTTCATCTCAATTACATATAAAAATATATTTTATATTCCTTTTCATATATGGAGATGACCCAACAACCCTTTCCTTTTATGTTCTTTTTAAAATTCAAGACAAAAATTCAGTTTTCTCACTGGCATCATTCCATGGAGAACTCATTTTAACCAATGAAGAGTTAAAGTTGCTTCGTTCCTGCCACATGGTGCCCCTGCCTGGACCCCTCAAATATCAGAATCACAAAGGACTTGAAATCAAGTTACAGTCTACGTAGGTGTAGTACTATAATCAACCTATGTAATCAAACAGTTTAATCATAATAGCTTCAATGTTTGCTGACAACAAAAGAAAGTTGGTGGCTGAGTTATTTCAAGAGACATTTTGTACAATTCCAGCAAATGGAAGAGAACTTAGATGAAAATTAAAATCACAGCCTCTTCACTCTGAATTTTTAACATATGCCATTTTGTAATCCTTTAGTTAGAACATTTACCTTCTGCATTTCTGTTGAAAGTTGCTAGGATATGAAAATAAGGAAATCAGTTAAAGATTAGACTGTAAAGAAAAGAATGTAGACTGGAAACATAAATTAATGTGAAAGACTTGCTTTAGAATTCATTCCTGAAATATTCATATTCAAGTTCTTTATTGCAGTGAGTTCTATTTCATATGAAAATTAGTGCTTTCATTAGAAAATTTGGTTTTATAATTGTAATGACTTTGGCCTCTCTGAGAGTTAGTTTTCCCATCTATAAAATGGAGACTGTGATAATTTCTACTTTACTAGAGTTTTGAACAAAATGAAAGAAAAACCCCTATGTACTTGAAAACAGTTTGTATATTTTCAAAATACAATTGGAGTCTTTTTATAATTACATTATATTAAGGATACAATTTGATGATGTCTAGTTTCATTTCCAGCTCTCAAATTTTACAGCACCACATTTCATCATCCAACACATACTTAATACTTCCATAAAGACCCAGTCCATTGATCTCAGCCCAGTAAAAATTTCTTTCTCTTCCTCTTCTACCCACTGTAGCATGTTAATTATGACATTGATTATTATTCATCTTTGTATCACCCAGGAAGTGCCTAGCTTAGTGGTAGGCACTCACTTAATGAACAATCTATTGCTTCCAAACCAAGAAAGCCTAGACTCCTCTGTGTAACTACTATCGTATAGCATATTGTGAAGAGCTAATGCTTTGGCTAATCAAGTTATCCAAATCTCCACTCCTAGAAAAATGTCAGGAAGGACATTTTAGTTGCCTCTGCAACCACCAAAAACATCACTGAGCAGGCATGGAATGGGTTAGTTCTTGCCAAATTTTCCTCCCCCTACTCTTGAAAGGGTAGAATTGGCTCTCAATTTTCCCCATGTATTGATCAAGTTTTGAACTGACTGTATCTTTAGATTTGTGAAGCCAGGCTTAGTTTCACCCCTCCACACTTAATCACCCATATCCACTAAATAGAATGACAATAGTTACCATCTACCTGCCTCCATCTGAGGACATTTGAAATAATCTTTGCAAAGTATTTTGAGGCCATTAAGAGAAAAGCACACCAAATATACACTGGAATTTTCTCTTCCTAAATCTCAGAGTGAATCTGAACAGGAAATTTTTTTTTGCATAGCATTCAATGAGTAGAATCATAAACTGACAGAAAAGTTTTCAGTACCATGTTATTAACTCCATATGCTCTTTTATTGAAATATTGACCTTATCATCAATAAAGTGCAAATATCTAAGATGCTCTCTCTGAAAGCATAATAGGGAAACAGGACAACACTTCTTAGAAGACAAAGTTGCTCAAAGTAGAAGTTCACAGGGGTCATTTATGGCAATGGTGGTCCCCTCTCAAAGCACTGATGCTTGTCCGCTGAATTATTGATATGGGGGTCCTTCCTCTCAGCCTAACCACTTTTCTCTTTGGAATAGAATGGAAAATTTATCACATACTTTGCTATGCTAAATTGAGCCAGATGAGAAAGGAAACACTGGAAATGCTGGCAATGTTACATGCCCCATTCCTGTTGTCCCAATTATGATATAGATATTTATAGTTTAGATGGTATCAGCACCTCCCAGCTTTCTAACAACACCTCTCAATATGATTCCCTCACTCAACTTTTTCCTCCAGTAAGAAGTCCAGTTTTTCAAAACAACTTCTGAGCATGGCCCTTCACACCTCAAACACCATCGCGGACACCCACTGCTTATGTATAAATTTCAAACATCTTAGTCTGACGCTCAAAACTCTACACGATATGGCTATAACTTGCTTTACCAGCTGTAGCTCTCATTTTTTTCCCTCTATGTGAACTGGTATGCTAAGCAAACTGTTTTACTTAATGTCTATGTAACCCGTTGTTTAATTTTCCATTTCCTAGATTTTTGCTGTTTCTCAGGTTTTCCTGCTGCCCATGCTTGCAGACCATGTTTAAAGCCCATCTCCAACCACCTATGTGGGGAAATGGCCCTTATGTTTCAAAAGTTCAGTATTGCTCTTAGGTATAATTACTGTTGTTGGTATTGCTATTATTTTTAAACATGTCTCACATTTCTCACTGTATTGAAATCTCCAGAGAGCAGACTTTGCAGATCAACCATCCTTATCATCCTTACAAGATCACATCCCTCATCTGTGCTGAAATATGTATTTACTTGAAGATACCTAATACCATTTGTCATACCATTATGGTTGGTGTTGCAGGTCCTGCAAAAGAACTTTTAGATGTATTCTTTCATTAATTTAATAAATTATGATAACTATACTGAAAAATAACTACCTTTACTATCATTTTTTAAAAAGGGAAACAAACTAAGATCCAAGAAAAAAAATGAAGTGACTTGCAAGGGTCATAGAATCAGTGTCTGGGAAAGAGTTTTGAACAGGTTTCTCCCACTCTAGAAACTTATCTCACTAACATTTAGGCAAGGATGCTAATA
This sequence comes from Indri indri, assembly GCA_004363605.1. Classification (NCBI taxonomy): domain Eukaryota; kingdom Metazoa; phylum Chordata; class Mammalia; order Primates; family Indriidae; genus Indri; species Indri indri. The sequence goes on from RJWJ010005352.1 coordinate 34,924, forward strand.
TTAAAACAAATAAAAATAAAACCAAAATTCTTTGTGAAAAGCCAGTTAGATGGGTTTATGAGACTAGAGCCCCAGTAACTCCTCAGATAACCTGAATGAGTAATTTCCAAAAAATGAAACATTTCATGAATAATCCTTTGTCACATATTGTATGCGTGTGCTATATTTGCTGTCAAATTTGAGATATGCTTTAGACATGAATGAGATGGATTTCTTGCTAATTATACTGCTTATAGTTGGTGTATTTAGGATCAGCTGTAGACCAACTTGTAGGGGAGAAAAAGATTTGTATGCTTTTGTGTCATTTGCTGAGGCATAGCCTGACCTACATGAACCTTTCCAGAATTTCTCAGTCTGCATCATATATTCCACTGGGAACTCATATTCAGATCCAATTTCTGAGCCAATGCCGATAAAAGCTGGCCCTTGGGGGCTTAGAATAAAGTCACTTTTGTTTTTGATCTGGTGGGACTGTGATTGCTAGCTCTGATATTATTCCCATGCCCCTCTCTTTCTTAGGATACGTCTCGGTATACCTGGAACTGATTTCCCCATGTAGAGAGTTTTGATATGAACATGGGGAGTGAAAACTAGAGCTTAGTGCAAGATATGCCAAGGGTGTAATGCCCAACTTGTATTAGAACAGAAATGCTGCCGAATAGGATTACCAAAGGAACAGGATGAAGAAGAGTTCTGGGTGTGGAAGTCAGAGTGGTGCCAAAGGATCTAAATCAAAGGAGTAAGCAGATGAGGAGAGCTGGGTCAGAGAAGTCTAGTCTTTATGTTATCCTGATTCTAATATTTACCTGGAAAAACAAATGCTTAATAACCAAATCATTTCAGATGGGTAAAATCAGGTGGAAAATACTTCCTCTAAAAGTTATAAAAAATCCTTTAAATCTCTAGTAAACATAACTGTGTTATCAGTGCTGGAAAAAATATTTAACAATGGACCCAAATAGCAAACCTAGAATTAAATCCACAGTGTACGAAAACTTAGTAAAGAGCAGGCACCAGAGACGAAGATCAGTGGCTGAAGGATAGTCTATTCAATAAATGTTGGTGGGACATTGTTATCCCTGGAAATAAATAAAATGTGTTCCATTCTATGCACCATACACAAAAATCCATTTGATATAAAGAATTAAGTATGAAAGTAAAAAATTTAGAACATTATCAGAGAATAAAATTATGTCTTCTGGATGGGAAATACTTTCTTATCAAGTTGTTAAGAATAAAAGAAATGGCTCACAATAAACAAAATATTAACCATAAAAATGATTAACAAAGTTGACATTAAAATTTTGCACTTCTGTTGATCAAAATACACCATAAAGAAAGTAAAAAAGTCATAAACTATAAGAACACATATAATGTACAAAAAAACTCATATTGTCAATGTATAAAGAACTACTAATCAATAAGAAACAACTCAATAGAAAAATAAGCAAAATCATAAAGCCATGTCTTTTAGAGGAGTACAGTGAATGGTTAGTAAATATATACTCAGTCTCATAGCTATCAGAAAAATGTAAAATAAAAACCAAAATGAAAGACCATTTTACACTCACTAGACTGGTAAAAACTGAAATATCTAGTATTAGTGAGGATATGGAAAATGTGTGTATTCTTGGATAGAACAGGTAAATTAATATCTTGGCATAATCAATTTGAAAACATATTGGCCTTAGCTTGTAAAACTAAGCCTATCTTGTAATGTGGCAATTCACATGCTAGCATATAGCACTTTCAAATATTTATGAATCTGACCTACATTAAGAAATATATTTTACATTGTGATCCCATAACACTCACACATATATAAATATAAATACACATACACATATAGCAATAACTAGAACAATTTTCATGACATATTTTTATTCTATTCTAATTGATATTACCCTAATTTCTTCTATTATTCTACATACAGTACTATTTGTTGACAGTAACTATGTTGATTTCTTTAGGATGTGATTCACGGTATTAAGAGCCTCAACCTACAGAAACTCTTGTACATGTGCATCACTAGGAATAAAAAAAAATCTAAGGACATTCATTGAAGCAAATATTTTAAAAACAAAAATTCATAAACAACTCATATGTTTTTAACAGGAAAATGGATAAATTGCGTATTTTAAAATAAATTCGTTAGTAAAAATGAATGAACTACTATATACAATAACCTATATGAATCTTAAAAACATATGGAATAAGTGATTTCAGATTAGTACATACAGCGTTATTATTTTTAAGTGCAAAACAGCAAAATAAAATAATGTAAATAAACTAAAGGATAAATAAACTAAAGGTAATAATCTCTTAAAAATGAATACTGTTTACCTCTAGTGAAGACAGGGATGTAGGAGGGCAGATGGCTTGAATCCGGAAGGAGTACATATGGAATCTCCACAATATTTTTTTATTCTTCTAGTAGTTAAGTTATGTTGACTAATGTTCATTATATGCTGTATTATATACGCACACATACATTCAGTCTTTTGTTTTTATCGGTGATATAATGTAAATTTTATACAAAACAAAATAAAATATTTCCTACGGACTAGTAGAAGGCAGATAAACCCTAGAGAAAATGTAAAGTAGTAGTATTTTATTCTTCTTTAAATTATTGACTTATTGTTTGATGGCAGAATGGTCCTTTGAAAATGATACGGGGTGCTGCTCTTGTAGGAATGCCATGTATCTATATGCAAAAAAGGATACACATTCTTTGCTGTGTTTTTATTTTTTTCTGCTTTATAACACTTTTAATAAAATGTAACTACAAGAGGAAAATCTCTTATTATCTCTCAAGTGCTCTGAAATTCTCTACAATTTAAAATTAAAGAAATATTTATTGGTTTTTAGTAACTCTTTGTGGGGTAACTATTAGGCATCTGGCAGATACTCTGTTAAGACTGACCTTTACTTTCTTCTCAAGTATAGCTGAGTTGAGAACCTCTAGGTTATAATTACTAGTAAAGGTTTTGCATTTTGTCAGGTTCCTCCTGTTCTCAAAAGCTTTTACTTCAAGGAATAAATTGTTCTCTGTTTCGAACGGTAACATTTGTATGATTAGGTAGGTTTTGTGAACATCTGTGAGGTATTTCTTCTTAATATCCTACTGTGGTATTTTGAGAGCTAATGCTGTTAAGTGTGACATTTGAGGCTAATTCTCTTCTATTTCAATAAGTGATTCTTATTTTGGTATGAATTAGCAATGTAGTTCCACCTAAACTGCACTAAATGAAGATGAGATTTAGCAATCTTCTAACTAATTCAATCTATGTAGACAATCTGTAAAATCAAATAAAATCTACTTTCCTTGTAGAAATTCACTTTTGTGTAACCTTGGGTGTTCCTCAAACAGCTGTTACTTGGAATTAATGTAGATAATGTATAAATCAAGATGTATTTAGAACTTAAAATAACAAAGTTACCATCTTAAATGTATGTATCACTTCACACTCTCCAAAGTGCTTTTTTCTTTATCTCATATGTTATTTGAAGAAAGGGCGCCAACAATGCTAAAAATATAGGTTAATTTCCAGGCTATCCTTACAAAGTCTATTTAATTTGTGAGGGAACTACTTTGTGAGGAAGTTTTACCCCTGTAAGTGGTCTACTATAACTTAAGACTATCATGTGGAATGATATAAAATTAATCCATTTGAAAAAGTAATTAGCTGTTGTTTTGTCATTTTAATGGGAAATTGCAGCATGAGTTTTGTTTGGCTTTTGTTAGGAATATAATTTGCTGCCCTGAAAAATGGAAGTTTTTTCCCTGCATAACATTTTCAATACTAGGGATGATGAAAGCTGGTCTCATCTTTCATACACTGAGGCATATTTTTATTTTTGAAGCATTGTTAAAGAGAGCTGATCCACAGTTTGGCATGAATTTTACTTTTGTATAAGAAAAAAAAATCTTTTTTTTTTTTAACTGGTTGTTTAAATAGAAGGTCAGGCTTCTGTTTAGAATGTGTGATGCAAGAAGAGAATCACTCCCAGCCTAACAATACAAAAAATGCAGGTAACCTATAAAATTATAGCTTTCTCGAATGTATTAGAGAGTTGATGTTGCAGGAAAACCTACTATATTCAAATTAAGGAAAGAGAAGCACTTCCATTGAGAGACAAGATACCATAGGGACTCACTTGTAAAAGAGTGTGGAAAAGACACTAAAAAACAATTAAGAGAGGCCCAAATAACATTGTTCATGAATTGCAGAAAGTTGAGTGTGAACTGGAATGAGGTATAGAGGTCCTGGAAGCTGAAGACACCAGGGGAGTGCATATCGGCTTTTAGGATCTTCATGGACCTTCTACAGATGCTGATGAAAAAGACAGAGGACAAAGATGAAGACCAGAGAAAAGCTCCCATCAATGCTGCAGACCTGGAAGATGGGAGCAAATGCTATTGCAGAAAAGTCAGGATACTCTAACTGGATTTTTTTTTTTTCTATAGAAAAACAAACATAACAAAACAAACTCAAAAAACTTTAAGTCACTGGGGGAAAGCAAGTCAACGCTGTCACCTCAAGGCAAAGATGACAACTAAAGGAGGAGAAAAGAAAAACAACAACCCACAAAATCAAAATCAACTCCAAAACTTTCTAACCATGCTGACATAAAGGAAACAGTCCTGATTTTAGACAAATAGAGAATTTTTACTGATGATGAATCACTGCAATGTGTCATTTGTACTGAGGGTAGATCATTACGATGGCAAATGCCCTTGTAAACACCAAATCATACACAATACTAATCTAGTACTTGAAAGGGGCAAGACGATGGAAAGACATACCCTGTAAGGCACAAGTGTAAAGGGAAGCCTGAAATCTGAGGTGTAGAAGAAACCACCATTTACAGGACTTTTTTTTTTTTAATTTCAAAATATTAAGGTTGTACAAATGTTTTAGGTTACATGGATCATTTTTTATAATGCTTGAGTTCTGGCTTGTTTTTATTTGACCTTACTCAGCCTTTCTCTCTATAAACAGCCTTTTTTTCCTGGGGATACTTGTCACTGACAATTTTTTAACATCACAGCTGCCTGAGGTGGTGACAACAATTAGGGCAAACTATAGCTAAAAAATATAATTAAAAGGAAAAGCTGGGGAATGGAATATCCACAGTCAGCTTTGAAAATCTCAGATGTGTTCCAGAGAATCTAGGACACAAATATATAGAGGATGGTACTCATGGCCAGGGTTGAAGACTGGAGAAAACTTTTAACCTTCAACTCCGGCTGATGTTGAGATTCTGCACAAGCAGAAAGTGAAGGCTAAAGCAGAGTTGTAAACGGCCTGCCTGAACACTGAAGTTGTGCCCCAGCACCTGCAAAGAGTCCATTAGCAAAGACTGTAAGACTTACTGGTTTCAATCATTTAAGAAAATGTCTGTCCAATGATTAGCTGACCACTAAGCTAAGCTAGTGGAGACTTCAATGGCTATATACAACAACAATAAAAAAAATAATAATATCCACTTTACAGAATTACTTCAAAAATGTCACAAAAACCCCTAGTAAAAGCAGTGTAACCCACAGAAAGAATGACAAATGCTGGTTGTGTGTGGGGGGTCTGATTTACAGAGTTCCGTATGTTATTTAAAATGTCCAGTTTTAAGCAAGTGACATGCAGAGACACAAGAAAGCATAGCCCATTCACATGAAAAAAAAAAAAATGCAGCCAGTAGAAACTGTCCATGAAGAAGCCCAGGTGTTAATATTACTAGAGAAATAATCTAAATTAGTAATTTTAAATATGATCAAGTAAGAAAAGAAAACCATGTATAAAAAGTAAAGTATGCTAATGATGTCTTACCAAATACAGAATATCAATATAGAGATAAATTTTATGAAAAATAAATAAAAATTCTGTAGTTGAAAAGTGTAACTGAAGTGGAAATTTACTGGAGGGGCTCCACATATTCAAGCTGGTAATAAAAAACTGCAGACTTTAACATAGGTCAATTGAAAGTATCCAGTCTAAGGAACAGAAAGAAGAAAGAATAAGGAGAAAAGAACAAAGGCCTGTGGGGCACCGTCATGTGTACCAACATACACATAATGGCGAATATGCATATGACAAGGGGTGGGAAATGAACTTTTGACGTAAGAGCACACAGTGGGGAAAGGACAAGCTCGTCAATAGATGCTGCTGAGAAAACTGGATATCCACATGCAGAAGAATGAAACTAGACTCTAGTCTCATCATATACAAAAATTACTCAAAATGGTTTACAGACTGAAAACCTGAAACTGCAAACCTCTGAGAAGAAAATATAGAGGAAAATCTCTATGATATTGGTATAAGCAATAATTTTTGGATAAAATCTTAAAAGCATGAGCAGCAAAAGCAAATATATACTAATGGGATTACATCCAACTAAAAAGCTTCTGCACAGCAAAGCAAACAATTAGCAGAGCCAAGAGACAACCTACAGAATGGGAGAATATAGTTGTTAATTATATGTCTTATAAGGGTTTAATATCCAAATTATATAAGGAACTCAAACAACTAAACAGCAACAAAAACCAACCCAACTAAAGAATGGGCAAAAGACCTGAACAAACATCTCTCAAAAGAAGGCACACAAATGGCCAACAGATATAAGAAAAAAATGCTCAACTTCACATTAACCATCAGGGAGATGCAGGTCAAAAGTATAATCAAATACTATCTCACATCACTCAAAGTGGCTACTCCCAAGAAACCAAAAGATATCAAGTTTTGGTGAGGATGTGGAGAAAAGGGAACACATAAACTGCTGGTGGGGATATAAATGAATACAACCATTATTATGGAGGTTCCTCAAAAAATTAAAAAAAGAAATATTATATGATCCAGCAACCCCACTACTGGGCATAAATATAAAAAATGAAATCAGTATGTCAAAAAGATATTTACATTTCTATGTTTATTATTAACCCAAATGTCCATCAATGGATGAATAAAGAAAATGTGATATATATACACAATGGAATATTATTTAGCCTTTAAAAAGAATGAAATCCCATCATCTTTGGCAACATGGATGAACCTGGAGGACATTATGTGTTTAGTGAAACAAGATAGACACAGAAAGACAAATACTGCATGATCTCACTCATATGTGGAATCTAAAAATCTGTTTTCATAGAAGTGGAGAATAGTTACCAGAAGATAGGGTATAGGGCAGGTAAGGGGTAGCAAGGGATGGTGAGAAATCGGTTGATGGGTATGAAGCTACTATTAGATATGAGGAATATGTTCTGGTGTTCTATTGTATGGTAGGGTGGCTACAGTTAACAATAATGTATTGTGTATATCAAAATAGCTAGAAGTGTTTGAATGTTCTCATCACAAGGAAACAATAAATGTTTAAAGTGATGGATATCTTAATTACCCTGATTTGATCTCTATACAATTTATACATGTATCAAAATATGTATATTTTGATAAATATGTCCATAAGTACATACAATTATGTTTCAATCATAAAAATGAAAAAAATTTAAAAGTAGAGATATGGAAAATATAAAGAGACCCAAATCAGACTTCTAGAGATGAGAAATACTATGTGTGAAGTATATAATACACTAAATGGAATTAATGGCACATTAGATACCACAGAAAAAAATTAGGAAGTTGAGGATGTAGTGATAGAAAAAATCTAAAATGAAACACCAAATAAAAACATAATTTTTTTAAAAAAAAGAGCACTAATGATCTGTGGGACAATTTTATGTAACCTAATATGTGTGTAATTGGATTTTCTAAAGGAAAGGGGAGAAGATTAAATATTAGAAGAAATAATAGTTGATAATTTTCCAAATTTGATGGCAACTCTAATCCCAGAGGATCTAAGAAGCTCAAGAAGTCCCAATATGTGTGAATATAAAATTTTGTCCACAACACCATTGCTCATTGTTGTACTCTTGAGTAATTAACTTAACCTCATTGTACATTAAACAACCAAAAAATAAAATCCTTATGTTTGTGTTATTATAAAAAAAAAAAAGAAACATGAAGAAAAGTATACAAAGACAAATGTAAAGAGAAAATCTCAGGCACAATCAGGGAGCAGGGAACCAGTACAGAAGAAGAAAAGAGATGACAGCAGATATCTCAGCATAAACAATGTAGTAAGAATGACCTATATTTTGAAATTACTGAAAAAATAACCTGTCAACTAGAATTTTATTACAGTAAAAATATATTTCATTAGCAAAGACTTTTTCAGACATACAAAAACTGAAAAATATCATCACCGTCAGACTTACACCAAAAGGAATGCTACAGAAGTTCCTCAGACATAAGGCAAATGTTAAGAGATTAGAAAGCCACATAACCACTCTCGAAACTCAATTTTAAAAATTTCAATTGAAAAAATGTCCAAAAGATTTGAACAAAGACTACAAAAAAAAGTATGGGGATGGATGGCAAATATGCATACGAATGATACTCAACATATCTAGTCATTAGGTAGAAATAAATTAAAATTGCAGTGAGACACACCTATTGGAATGGCTTATAAAACTGACACTACGAAGTGGGGAGGAGAGGCAGAGCAACTGGGACTCTCATGATTTGTTGTTGAAAACAAAAGATGATTCAGCTATTTGTAAAATCAATTTGTCAATTTCTCTTATAGTTGAACATACACTTACCATTCAACCCAGCAATTCCACTCCTAGGTATTTGCCCAAGTAAATGGAAAACTTCTTTTTACACATAAATCTTTACATTAACGTATGGCTTTATTCATAATAGCCCCGAACTGGAAACAAGCCAAATGTCCTTCATCAGGTGAATGGATAAACAAAATGTAGTACATCCATGTGATTGAATAATACTAAGAAATAAAAAGGAATGTAATACTCATATGCGCAAGAACATCAATGAATAGCAGATGCATTTGCTAAATGAAAAATAAAAGCCACATCTAAAAGACTTCATATGTATATTCCAGTTTTATGACATCCTATAAAAGGCAAAACTAAAGAGACAGAAAACAAACCAGTAGGTGCCAGGGATTAGGGGTGGTGGAAGGTGTTACATGAGGGGGTTCTTGGGTGTTCGTGATGATATTCTATATATTTTTTTGGTGGTGGTTATATGATTGCATGTGTTTGACAAAACTCATGAGTTATAGACCCCAAAAGGTGAGTTTTATGTATATAAATTATACCTTAATAAAATCATAACAATAGAGAATGAGAAAATTTAGGAGGACAAATGGGAAGATGAATTGGAGAGAATCCCCAAAGTGCTCATACATTCAGGCATTTATTATGCTCCTGTGGTTTGGAGGACTTGTAAAATGTGAGCCAATATGGACATAACGTAAAGCTGTTAGGGGATTCCAAAGTGAATATATTTATACCCTTAAGCAGCTCATGGTCTACAAGAGCATTGATACAATCCTTTTAATGGACAACCTTAAAATAATGTAGTAAGTGATATGAAACAGCTAATATATTCTTGGATCCCACAACAGAAAAAATTGCCAGACATAGGTGGTGAAGCATCAGGCTGCCTGAAAGAGACATCAGCGAGGAGATAAACAGAAAGAAGCTAGTCAAGGAAAGGGGCTATTCATTAAAACTAAGTTCTTATTAACCTAAAAATTTTAAAACAAACACATGCATATTGGAACACCTGCCTATAGTACTAAATTCAAAGATTATGTGTATTTGTACCCAGAGGGGTCTTCTATCACCAATTACTTCTATGTATTTATGGAAATATTCTTTGCATCTATAAACACATATATAAGAATTTTTAAAAACCAGTGTTAGCATATTGTACTCACTGTTTGAATCTGAATGTTTTCAACTAAAATTCATCTTCAAAGTTATTGTCTATCAGTATATGGCCAAATATAATAAGATTTCATTATAGTTTCCATTTGCATTTTCTGTGTTTTTCTGCTGGTCTCTTTAAGGTTGTTGATTATTTCGCTTATTTTTATATCTTTGTGAAATATATTAAATTTCTATTTCTTTTGATGGTATGTAATGAGCTACTGATATGGATAATAATGCACACACTCACTTTTTCTCACCTCTATTTCCTCTCTTCCAAATCCAACTTTATTCATTTATATTCTTAGATCTTCTTGTTTGCCCTTTTCTCCTCTCTCCTACTTATTCAACGTTCTAGCTGCTCGGGATCCGGCAATAAACCACATGAGGAAAAAAAAGTAAGTTTGAGTAATAGGATGAGACAGTAGGAAGAGGGACAATTGCAATTTTAAGTAGATTCATCAGAGAAGGACTGACTAATCAGGTGCCAGTCGAGTAAAGACATGAGAAGGTAAAAGACTCAACTTTCTGATGTGCATTTCTCAGGGGAGAGTATTCCTATTATATTTCTTTTTGACTTTTTAATTTATGATGTGTCAGGTTACGCCCCTGAATCCATGGATGTGAAACCCACAGATATGGAGGGCTGAATTATTACACCATTTTATATCAGGGACTTGAGCATCCATGGGATTTGATACCCGTGGGGGTTCCAGAACCAATCCCCTGTGCATATGGAAGGCCGATTGTATACCGTCCTGTGAGTTCCAAGAAGCCTTTCTTATTCTCTGCATATTCCATTTGCATACATTCTGTTCTTATTTCATGTGCATTATATCTTCTCCTCTCCTTCTCCTCTTCTCCTCTCCTCTCTGACAGTAATTATACTTTTAAAGACTTTTTTTTTGTCTTTCCTGCATTGCATATATTCTACTCTGACTTCCTTATTTCTATTTTGGTTTTTGCTTCCATTTTGCAGTGTCTTCTCAAAGGTTATCTGTTCATATTTTATACTGAGACATAAAAATTAATGGAAAATATGTCAACTGGTGAATTGTTTGTGTAGACTAATCAGATGAGAATCAAGGCTTTTCATCAGGGCAATTGCAAATATCAGCATTTACAAGCATTTTCTGTGACCACTTTGTTTCTTCAGAGCAGAATTTTTTATTCTCCCACCTAGCATGCTATGTGCCTAAATGACAACCATTTTGGGCCAGAGTTACATGAAGGGGCAAGGAGCCTACATATTCAGTGGGCAGACTTCTGCTTACTCCCACAGTTTTTAATAGAACATATCTCCCTCACATTCACCTTTCCTGGTCTCCCTCAGTCTGAAGCCTCTATGTCAACTTCTTCCCAGAATACACTTGCAGTCTCGTAAAGACAGTCACCGGGCTCAGACTGGTGGAGAAAAGGGTCTGGCAGGTTTAAGGTCTCCTTGCACGGGCTTTCTTTATGGCTCTTATTTTAAGCACAAAAGCTTATCCTCAAGAAATTCTGCAGCCAGATGCAGATTGCTTCTGGCTGGATTACTTCTCAGTAAGCATTTTTTTCTCAGCTATGCTGAAGCTTCCATCCACCGTTTCCCTGTCTTTTGCTTCTGTTTCTTCATCTGTAAAACATGAGGAATAACAGCCATCTGGAATTCTTCCCAGGATGGTTATGGACACAGAATAAAATAATGGACTCGTAAGCATCTTCCAAGCAATCCAACCTCCTTTGCTGCCCTCCCTTTTCTGGTCCATTTGCCTTTTTTAAATTACTTTAACATTTCATATTACTTTTTGTCTTGCAGACTATCTCACATGTTCTTCCTTCTGCCTAGAATAGTATTTTCTTACTATCTTTCTTCATTTTTATGTGACATCTGATTCATACAAAATAATATATGAACAGTTTTTAAATTCTAAAGGATAGTTATATGATGAAAACTAAACCAACCATCAACCTAGACAGTAAAATATTACCATCTACTTCATCTGTCCTTTGTATCTGTCTGCCAGGCCAACTCTTTCTCTTCAGAATTAATCATAATCCCACATTCTATAAGCATTTCTTTCTTTTTTAAATTTCAGAATATTATGGGGTATAAATGTTTTGATTACATTAATTCCTTTTGTATAGTTTGAGTCAAAGTTGTAAGTGTGTCCATCACCCAGATGGTGTGCATTTTACACGTTAGGTGTGAATTTACCATCCTCCTAAGTGAAGTATTGCAAGAATGGAAAAACAAACACCACATGTACTCACCATTAAATTAGAACTAAATGATCAACACTCATGTGTACATATGATAGTAAAATTCAATGGAAGTCAAGCAGGTGAGAGGGGAAGGAGGAGATGGGTAAATTCACAAAATTTCTTTCTTATTTAAAAATATTCTATCACATATTTGTCTATGAGCAAACATTATATCACTATTTTGTTTTATTAGTGCTTTATAAATAGTATTATATGTTATGCAGTCTTCTGGGCCATAATATTCTCTCCCAATATTATGCTTTCATGCTTTGTTCATGTTATTAGATAGTTCATTTATTTTTATTGCTATAAAACATATTACTCTAGTGAAATTCCAAAATTGTTGATCTGTTACCCTACCCATATATACATTTTTTCTTTTTATTACAAACAATGATGCTATAAACATATATCCTGATGCACATATGCAAAAAGGAAGGATCTGTATTTGAAACAACAGTGTCCCAGCAATCATTTGAGGTCTTTTGGCAGCTGAAAACATAGAATATCTAGAATTAATATTTCTCATTCAAGTCAACAGGGAGCTAACTTGAAAATTTTAAATTTGAGATGTAATTGAAAAGGGAAAAAAGGCCTTAAATCTGGTTCACAAAGCACTATCCCTCTAATGCTTCTGATTTATTTGTTGATGATATGGTCTGTCATGACTAATTATATAAATAACATGCTTAATATCTAGTTGAATTATAAAAATTCAAATATTTCAAGTTTGAAGTTCAGAAGTCATTTTATTTTTAAGCATTTAAAGAGAATATAAATGTCATACTGAAAAAATATGGATGTCTTTTGGGAATAGTAACTCTGCAATACTCTTTTCTAGAAAATAAGTGCTGAAAATTCTATTTTTATAATGTGTTCAATACATGTTTGTGGATGTGGCTCAGAATCGAGACTGGCCAATTTTTCCAGTTTTCTTGTTGGCTAGCTTTTGGGTAATAGTTTCCTTCTCTTATTCTTTGAGAGGTCATAACTACCATACATAGAAGTGAAAATATTATAAACAAATTGCGTGTAGTATTGGCCTCATCATTTTGATGTGAATTTGGCAATGACAACAGTCATACTGGTTTCTCAGATTGCTTGACTGTAGTCAGCAGTGTGCCTTTATCCTCTGTTTCTATTTGTAGAGTGCACTTAAGTCCATATAGGCCCCTTCTTCTCCACATCCCAACACCCTAAGTCATCTAAGTTAAAGCTGGAAAGATGGTGTACTGGTATTTATCATGTTCTTTGATCACCCAGATTTTTTTTAAAAATTGAAGGATATCATACATCAAGAAATGGATACAAATAAGTATATAACTCAATAAATTATCATTTGAAAATACCTGTGTAATCACCGATGTTGGCAATTAAACATAAAACACTCAAGGAAACCTCAAAAAGCAACCCCTATCACCAAACCCACTATTCCACCAGCAGTTAATGAGATTTCCAGTTGCTCTGGAACTGTGGTGTTGTTCACGTGTGGTGACAGCACATGTGGTGTTGTCAGTCTTTTTTGTCTTTTTATTTATTTATTTCAGCATATTATGGGGGTACAAATGTTTAGGTCACATATATTGCCTTTGCCCCACCTGAGTAAGAGCTTCAAGCATGCCCATCCCCCAGATGATGCGCACCGTACCCACTAAGTGTGAATATACCTATCCCTTCCTCCCTGCTCCCACCTGCCTGACATCCAATAAATGTTACTACTATATGTGCACATCAGAGTTGATCGGTTAATACCGATTTGATGGTGAATACATGTGGTGCTTCGTTTTCCATTCTTGTGATACTTCACTCAGTAGAATGGGCTTCAGCTCTATCCAGGATGATACAAGAGGTGCTAGGTTACCATTGTTTTTTGTGGCTGAGTAGAACTCCATGGTATACATATATCACATTTTATGAATCCACTCATGTATTGATGGGCACTTAGATTGTTTCCACATCTTTGCAATTGTGAAATGTGCTGCTATAAACATTTGAGTGAAAGTGTCTTTTTTTTTTATAGAATGTCTTTTTTCCCTTTGGGTGGATGCCCAGTAATGGGATTACTGGATCAAATGGTAATTCTACTTGAATCTCTTTAAGGTATCTCCATATTACTTTCCACAGAGGTTGTACTAGTTCGCAGTCCCACCAGCAGTGTATGAATGTTCCTCTTTCTCCGTATCCATGCCAACATTTATTGTTTTGGGATTTTTTGATAAAAGCCATTCTCACTTTGAGATAAGTGATATCTCATCGTGGTTTTGATTTGCATTTCCCTGATGATTAGAGATGTTGAACATTTTTTCATATGTTTTTTGGCCATTTGTCTTCTTTTGAAAATTTTCTGTTCATGTCCTTTGCCCACTTTTTAATGGGGTTGTGTGATCTTTTCTTGCTGATTTTACTGAGTTCTATATAGATTCTAGTTATCAGCCCTTTATCGGATGTGTAGCATGCAAATAGATTCTCCCATTCTGTAGATTGTCTGCTCTCGTGATAGTTTCCTTGGCTGTGCAGAAGCTTTTTAATTTGCTCAGATCCCACTTATTGATTTTTGTTGTTGCTGTGATTGCCTTTGGGGTCTTCTTTATAAATTATTTCCTTAGGTCAATGTCTATAAGAGTTTTTCCAACAATTTCTTCTAGAATTCTTATAGTTTCATGCCTTAGGTTTGGGTCTGTTATCCACTGTGAGTTGACTTTTATGAGAGGTGAGAAGTGTAGATCCTGTTTCAGTCTTCTGCATGTGGTTATCCAATTTTCCCAGCACCATTTATTGAATAAGGATTCCTTTCCCCAGTGTATGTTTTTGTCTGCTTTTGTCAAAGACTAGATGGCTTTTTTCAGTCTTTCTCATATTAGCCATTGTAGTGGGTATGTGATGGCATCACATTACGGTATTGATTTAGAGAAATTCCATAGTGAAATTTGGCCTCGCGACTGTCTAGGTCCTCCAGGCCTAATTATCTTGCCATCCCTGAGATTCTAATATAATTTAATATGTTTAATTTCTACTTAAACAGTTTAGACTGTCATCTGTTGTTTGCAGCTAAGAGTTCTGCCGATATTGAGGAGAAAATTCATACGATGGAAAGTAACTGATTAAAAAAGAAAGACATTTACACAGCAAAGATGACATGAAAAGAGGAGGTATACACAGAGAAATAAACAGTTGTCTTATGGGATATTGGAAATAGATAAGGACAATGATAATATCTCTAAAGAGTAGGTCTATTTTCTAACTCTCAGTCCCCTTTTATAGTGATTTAAATGGAACTATTGCTAGCCTATATGCTAGAATTTTCATAAATACATAGAGGCAATTTTGGGAAAGTGAGCAATGGATGCAGAGGTTGGTAAATGGGCAGAATTTGCTCAAAATAAAAGAGAGATATCACTACCAATGTTAGAGCAGAAAGAAATTGTAAGGATAACTTAGAAAGCTCCCCATGCCTCATAAAAGACAAGTGTTTCTTGGCACATTCCATAATCTTCACATTTTCATAAGTAGTATTCATATCATCAATGTGCTTCTCTCTTAGTCTTGCAAAAGAAAATGAGCAATATGTCCAACAAAGGACTAATATCCAGAATCTGCAATGAACTCAAATCAGCAAGAAAAAAAAAACTATCAAAAAATGGGCAAAATGTATGAACAGAAGTTTTTTCAGAGATGATAGACAAATAGCAAACAAACATGAAAAAATGCTCAATATCACTAATTATCAGGGGGATTCAAATTAAAATTATGAGATACACCTTACTTCTATCAGAATGGCCAATATTGGGGATGCTTATACACTGTTGGTAGGACTTCAAATTAGTACAATCTCTATGAAAAACAGTAAGTAGATTTCTCACAGAATTAAACGTAGACCTAACATTTGATCCAGCAATCTCACTGCTGGATATCTACCCAAAGGAAATGAAGTCATTTTATCAAAAAGACACCTGTACTCAATTATTTATCACAGTACAATTCACAATTTCGAAGAGTGGAATGAACCTAAATGCCCTTCAATTTGTAAGTAGATGAGGACAGTGTGTTTATATATTAATACATACCATGGAGTACTACTCAGCCACAAAAAGGAATATAATAATGTCATTTTCATCAAAGTGAAGTTATTATCCTCATTATTCTAAGTGAGGTGTCTCAGAAATGGAAAACCAAACACCATATGTTCTCATTAATAAGTGGTAGCTAATAGATGGGCACACAAGGGCACAAAGCAACATAAAGGACATGAGAAACCAAGGAACAGGGAGGATGGGAGGGAAGGGGTGGGATAAAAACTTACCTATTGGGTACAGTGGACACTATTCTGGTGATGGACATACCAAAAGCCCTGACTTAAGCATCATACGAGATACCATTTTAGCACAAACACTTGTCACCGTTAATTAATGTTTTGGAAAAAAATTTATACATCATTAACTTGATTTTAAAAAAGCAATGAATTTTCTAGACCAGGGTTTTCTAAACCTAGCTGATCATCAAAGTTACCAATTCTGCTCTTCAACCCAGACATAGTAAATCAGAATCTCCATAAATAGGGTCTGGGAGAAGGTGATTTTTTCAAGCCTTTGGTGGCTTTGGTGATCACAAAGGTTTGCAAACTACTGATATAAACTTTAGTTTATAGAAATCATGTGCTTTATTTCATAACTTATAGTTTGGAAACATTTCTTCTTGAAAAGGAAAACATGGAATTTATTCACCTTGTCTATATCCTTAAGGCAAACACCATTTTTTTTGTGTGTGTATAAAGAGTTTAACAAAGTTTCTCGACTCAAATGACTATAGGACATTAATATTATCCTAACTTTCTCTGCCTCTTTCTGAATTTTTATTATGTGATTTTTCCAAATTCAAGTTTAAGGTAAAAAATGAATATTGAAATTGAAGTCAGAAGTTTGGCATCTGGTCATTTTCTCAGCTATTTTTTAACTTTTGAAAAATGTATAACTTCTTATGCATCAATTTTTCTAATGTGTTAAATAGGGATATTTCCAGGCTTTGTGTCTACCTCATTTGCAGAGGGCGCGTGTGTGTGCACGTGTGCGTGTGCATTCCCAGTTTTAGTTGCATGGAAGTTGTGTGCTAAATGTTTCTTTACTTGAGGGACGTTTTATTAAAAATTAGGATAACTAATATCACAATATACTTCTCTTGCTTCTCCGTACCCTCACTGTATGACAGGTTACCAGTATGACATTAGGTTTAATAATGAATTAATGTTACATATTACCTATGTTACCTATATAGTAATTTCCTTTGGTAAACTAATAGAATAAGTTTGTTAATGTACCTTATCTTTATCAAGTTACCCATACAATGGTAGTACTTTCTGATTTCTTCTCAAAACTATACTTTTTTGATGATGTTTATTTATTTCACAAATATTTATAGAATAGTTACTATGTCTCCGACACTATTCATGTTTCTGGCGATATATTACTAAACAAAAGAGACCAGGTTCCCATTCTTTTGAGAGATTTCATTCCAGTAGCTGGAGAATAGTCTGAATGAAAAACTCTATCTTCCTTCATATCTCATGGAATCTGAGTTCAAATCTATTATAAGTATCTTAAATTTTGCTATTCACTTGCCTTTTTATTAAACTAACATTTCTAGCACCGTAAAATAATTGTGCAAGTATATAACTTTGGTTTTGTTTAGCATAGTACTGGATAAGTAAAAGCCCTCAGTAGTTTATTGCTGTTATTTTTAGTGAATCTTATTGAGTTATAATTGAAAATAGAATCTCAAATAATATTTAACTTTCAGTGCAAAAGTTGTTGAATTATTGTGGGGAAAATGCCAGAGAGTTTGTCACGTATAAAATTTAAGCATAGTTCTTGTAACTGCTTATAACACAACTGGAAAATTTCAGATTAAGGAGAAAATAAGTCTTTCCAGTGAGGCTGTATTGACACTAAAGTTGTACTGTTTATTAAAAAAAAAAAAATGGGTAGGAAAAAGAACCTACCCATTTTTAGGAACACCGCTTGAAATAATTGCAGAGGTAGAAAGATTTTCTAGTCTCCAACCCTAAGACCCTAGAGACAAAGATGAGGAGGAGTGGGGTTAGGTTTTGTGAAGGTCCAGCATGGCTGTGAAATATCTTACAAGAACAGGGTTATTAGAGACTTAGAACAGGATCTAAGTGAGTGGTACTGAGGACGCACTGTTGCAAGTCAGAAAATTAGTCGCCAAATGAGAAATGAACCAACGGGTTTTTTAACTGAAAATGCAGGTAAACCAAGATTTAAAAAATGAAGGTAGAGTTAGAAGAGGTAGGCAGTCTGGAAAGAAATCAGAGAATTAGACTTGGTAGGCCTGAATGTTGTGCAGAGGAAGGTATGTCTCGGCATAAATTTGGTAGATATTGCTTCTGACTGCTATGTCTTTATGAGCCACGCATGCCTAGCCAGGGCAGGGCTTTAATGGCAGTTTATAGATGGATAAGGAAGGGGAAGGGGAGTGCTGTTGAAATCTGTTTGGTAATTAACAGGTGTTTTTATACATATCATTTTATTCAATCTATATCCTTTAATACTTTAAGTGGATAACAAAGGTTTAGGAAGGTTGTGACTAGCAGAAGTCTCACCAAGTTAGTAGTAGATAATAAAATGACCCCCTAACTCCCAAGCTAAGATACTTTTATACCCTACTCTATAAGTCACTTGCTCTTCAGAATTCCACCATCCACTATTTTCTTTTTCCAGCTAAGACCATGAACTATTTCAGTTCAGTTTTAGTTTGCTTATTTTATTTTGACAATATGCTTAGAAAAAATACATGACTCATCCATATCCAGTGTGTAGCTGTATTTATAACAAAAGTAATCTTTCCATCTATATCCAAATACTTATTAACAAGCTGCTAGAGTCAAAGCAAACGATTTGTATTGAATAAGATGTGCGGCCATGTGGGATTTCTTGAAAGAACAGACATTTCCTAAACTAATTTTCAAGGCTGGAAAAACTAAAGTCATAATGGCAACCTGGTAAATATAAGTATTGCCATCTTGTTTTCTCACCCTCGTGTCTTCAGAGGATTTGATGGTGGTTCTTTCTTATGACAAGAAAGTCTTCTCTGATAGAATTATTAATGAACTAATATAAGAAGAAAGAACATGGTGGGGATCGATGGGGATGCAGAATCCAGTTCTTCAAGAAGAAGAAACCAGTGTGGCTAGAGTACAGAGAATGAGGTTAAAATGAAGCATGGTAGGAGCAAGATCTTGCAGGACCTGGAATATCATGTTGGGGATTTATGCCTTCATTCTAAACTCAGTAGGAAGCCAATGGAATATTTTAATAAGGAAGTTGGGGTACAACTTGATAAATTTAAATTTGCATTTTTTAAATACAACTTTGTCTACAGGCTGAAAAATTATTGAAAAGGGATAGAGGTAGATATATAAAATCCAGTTAAAAGTCTGTTGCAGTAGTTTAGAAGGGGGACTGTGGTGGTTTTTATTAGGGTGGTGGTAGTAGAAGAGGAAAGAAGAAGAAAGAAAAAAATAGAGATGGAGTAAGTTCTGGAGTAACAGCCACCTGAATATACTAGAGAATTGGACCGAGGGGACAAAAGGATTCCAGAATGGCTCCAAAATTTCTTTTTTTTGAGACAGAGTCATACTCTGTTGCCTTGGCTAGAGTGCCGTGGCATCAGCCTAGCTCACAGCAACCTCAAATTCCTGGGCTTAAGCAATCCTCCTGCCTCAGTCTCCCAAGTAGCTGGGACTGCAGGCATGTGCCACCATGCCTGGCTAATTTTTTTTTATATATTTTTAGTTGTCCAGCTAATATCTTTCCAATTTTTTAGGAGAGATGGGGTCTTGCTCTTGCTCAGGCTGGTCTCGAACTCCTGAGTCAAACTATCCGCCCGCCTTGGCCTCCCAGAGTGCTAGGATTACAGGTATGAGCCACCGCGCCTGGCCCAAAATTTCTGACTTATATAACTGGGTGGAAGGTGATTGTCCACTGGGGTGGACAACACTGGCAAAGAGAAGAGCAGTTTTGGATATGGGTCATTAAATTATCCCAGTAGCAAGCTTACTTAGGGATTGGAATATATAGCTTTGGAGTTCTGAAGAATAGTCTAGTCTGGAGACAAAATTTTAGCAATCATTGCTATATGAATGGTAATCAAAGCCTTCAGGAGGGGTGAGGTAACACGGAGAAAAAATGTTTTGACTGGTAAAGAAGAGGGCTAAGTCTGAGTTTTGAGTCACTTGTAGAAGACAAGTCTATGAAAATGGTAAAGGAGAGCATAGCATTACCTAAGTCAAAGAAAGAGCCTGCTTTAAGGGAGAGTGTTTAGCAGTATGAATCCTGCTGAGAAGTTGAGAAAAATAAAGATTGCAAAATGGCAACTTTCCATTAACAGTGTGTAGAGAGTTCAACAGGCAGCCAAAATGATCTATCATTCATATCAAAGAATTAGGGCGATTTATTCTGCAATTGTTTAAATGACAAAGGGAAGAAATGTTTATTCGTGTGCAGAATGGTCTGAAGTGTTATTAACTCTTCAGGGCAAATGTGGAAATACAACTGGTGACCCTAGAAAACAATTCCAAGGAAGAGACACTAGAAACTGGTCTTGGAGCTACTACCTGGCATTGGCACTAAATTAGATTTCTCCTGCTGTTTTGTTCTCAGCTTGGTTTTCCATGGTAACCAAGTTTAAATGGCTCTGCTAGGTGAACAGGTCAATGCAATTATAGCCATTTGTCTTACTGCTCTTATTTGTCATATTAGGAAGACCGTATTTCTGTTTAGAAGCCTAATAAAGTTTGGTGAAACTGTCATTGTTTCTACTCAAAGGTTTTAAAAGTTGTTCTGCAGATATATGTGTGCATGTATGTGTGTGTGTATAAACTAAGTCTGTGAGGAATAATTTTTATTGTATAATTAGGAATCAAATTTTGAGTAAGAGAATATAATGAATTTTAAATACAAAAACCTTATTATGCCCTGGTGGAGAACAAAAAGTTCTAGATTAAATAACTTTGCAAGTCAAATAGTAATCAGAGATAAAATGTATGACTTTGTGAAGCTCAGTACACTGTCACATATTTATTTTTGTTATTGAAGACTGTAGACTTAAGATAATGAATCATTAAGCAAAAAACATAAAAATGAATTTTTTAATTTATGAAAGATAGTGCATTGATTTTAATCTTGATACTACTCAATGGTGAAGAAAAAATTCTGATGTAACAATATTTTGACTGACAGAGTGAAAGTGGTATTTCAAAGTAGCTTTAAATGATGGAGGTGCAAATCTACAAACCTGGTGCAAGTCATTTTAGCCCATATGCACTGCTATATGCTCTGTGAAATAAAAAATATTTTGCTTTCACTGATGACATACCAACAATTCTGGCTGAGTATTAAATTGAATTGGCTTTGATTTCAAGGAAAAAAATTGAAAGGATCCAGCTTAGTTGATTTATAGTTTAAAAAATAATGTCTTCCTGAGATCTTTTCCTTCCAAGTCAAATGCTTTTTTGAAGTAAGGATAAAACTGTCAGTATCAATGACTCAATTCAATTTTAGATCTCATGGAAAATACAAACTGAAATTGCAACCCTTTAAATCGAATGCCATTAATGCATGACAAAACCGAGAAAGAATTAAAGCCTGATTATTCATCAAATATTTACTACAGTTCCAGGTTTGATTTGATTAGCTTAGGTTGATTTCCTGGAAAGATAAAATGTTTCGATTTATTTAAGCCCTGGGCTCTTGATTATTGTGAATCATTTGTTCTGAACATCAACTGAACTTGGAAAATGTTTAGCGGCTCCTCAAGCATTTGTGACAACACAAAGTGGGATTGCTCACTTATGAAAGCTAGCAATTTGATATAATATTATATTTTGAGACAGTGAATTCCACTTGGGACAATAGTGCTCTAAGTTTCAGGGAGAATCAAACACTTGACTCATGAAAGATGTTAATATTTGAAAATCTTACCAGAGAGAGACTTCTATGTTTCTGGAAGACTGTGAAGATGGCCAGTAAGCCTTCATAGCTACTTTCTCATTTCACTATATTCAACTGTTTCAAATGGTGCTGTTAACATAAACAAAAACCTATATGGGGATGATGTGGTGAAAGTTTTTGGTTGTATAGTCTCTCTCTCTCACAATCACACACATGTACCCACTCCCCAACACAAAGTGTGCCGTAGATTCTTTGAGCTTTATTCTATCAGCACTTTGGGCATGGTATCACATTTTTGCCATATCTTTTCATGTATAGGATAAACAAATATTAGAACCCTTGCAACTAATAACAGTACATCTTGTGTGTGTTCTTTATATTTTATACATGGTCTATAATTAGGCAGTGGGAGATGTGGATACCACAAATCATTGAATTATGGTTTAATAAGCACATCCTAATGCACAAGGCAATATAATGATATTAATTTTACTAACTCTGTGTTATGAAAGCAATGCAACATGAAAGTGAAGCTCTTGACAGGGTGAATGAGAGAGTTACTATCTCCACCCATCAAATAATTTTTATGCAGATAGTCTGTAGACCAATATTCTATCATGGAGGCATTCTGAAATGGCTAACAAACCTTTATTTTAATGTCTTGCCTGAATTTTCCCCTTTCTGGAATCAACACATCACTGGAAGCTTTATGCTTCTAATTACTTTTAATAATCATGTTAACATGGGTTTTAATTTTAAATACTGGCATGTAGGTGAAGAGTTGGAAACCAGAAAAACAAAAGGGAATTTTGTTATTTGCATAATTGGAAGAGTGACAATCTGTGTCTACTATGTTGGTTATGAACTTATGTATTATAGGTAACAGTACAGTGTAGGTTAGCAGTTCTAAACAATGAAGTTGAGACTCTGTCACAACTGTGTTGCAAGAAATAAACTAATATTAATAACAGATAAATTACTAAAAATTACAAAACCAAATCAAATTAGAATAATTTATCAGATTATTATTATAGTTATGTCACTTTCCCTTACATTTGAAGATCAATATTTGAGTGTGAAATATAACATTGGAATTACAGCACAAATACAAGAAATTGGAGAAATTGGTCATAAACCTATTTAATCTGTTTATGAGAAAATGTGTCGTACATGTTAATGTCGTGTATGTGTTCTGGTTCTGGTAGAAAAAAGTTTAGAATCACTGATGCAAGGTATGGATCAGTGATTCTAAAATTATACATATAATTATATATATAAAATATATATTAAGTCATTAAATATGAAATACCCTATTTCAAATCAAAGTGTCATTTATTATATCTGAAATAAGAAGCAGTATAATTAAGCAAAGTATGTGCCTAAACTGTCAACACAGTTTTGCCATCTCAACAGTAGCTTGTTTATGCCAGTAGCAAAGAAGCCTGGAGACTGAGTGGCCATGACATCACGAAAGGCATTTTCCACAGCTTGTTGAGAACTGAATATTTGTCCTTGCAAGAAGTGGTACAAAGCCTGGAAAAAGTGGTAGTAAGTTGGTGCAAGGTCTGGTGAATATGGTGGATGACAGAGTTTCCAAGTCCAGCTTCTATGGTTTGAGCAGCGCTCTTTGTGCGACATGTGGTGACGCATCATCTTGCGAGAGGTTTGGCTTCTTTCTATCGATCGGTCCCAGCTGCTTAACTGCAAGCATCCTCATCATTTCATCCAGTTGGTTGCAGTGGACATCCACTGTAATTGACTGACCAGGTTTCATGAAGCTGTGGTGGGTAATATCAGTGCTGGACCACCAAATAGATACCATTGGTTTTTTTTAATGAATATTCAGTTTTGGACTATGTTTCAGGACTTCATCTTTATCCAACCATTGTGCCAAATGCTTGCAATTGTCAAAAAGAACCTGTTTTTCATCACACATAACAATACAGTGTAGAAATGTTTTACTTTTATGTCATAAAAGCAAAGAAAGACAAGCTTTGAGATGATTTGTCCGCTGACACACATTTAATTCACGTGGAACCCATCTGTCCAGCTTCTTTACCTTGTGGATTTGCTTCAAATGGTTCAGTATTTTTGGAATAGTAATGTCAAATCTTGATGCTAATTCACAGATAGGTTTAGATGGATTCACTTCCACTACAGCTTTCAGCTCATCCTTGTCCACCTTGGTCTCAGGCTGCCCACAGGGCTCATTTTCAAGATTAAAATGACCAGAACAGAATTTCTCAAATCATTGACACACTGTGCTTTCATTAGCCACATCCTTCCCAAACACTTCATTGATATTTTGAGCTGTCTGTGCTGCATTGGTTTCAGTATGGAACTCATATTTGACCATAATATGAGGTTTTGACTTATCCATGGTTTCACAAAAATTGCTCTAAAAAATTTTTGAAAGCTAATCACAAGCTAAAATGTGCATTTGAAAGACTGAGGATGTACCTTCACAATAAAAATAAAACAAGACTTGTCAATGTGAAATGTCAGAGGCAACAACCGTCAAACTTAGTACTTAAGGAAATCGGACATTTCATACTTAATAACCTAAAACTAAATAAATACATGCATATGCATATAAATAAATAACTTAGTCCATTTGGGCTACTGTAACAAAATATAGATTAGATTTAATAGCTTATAAACAACAGAAATTTATTTTCTGGAGACTGGGAAGTTTAGTATCAAGAAGCCAGCATATTTAGTGCCTGATTTTGGCCTCTTTCCTAGCTTATAAATGGTACCTTCTTGCATCGTCCTTGCATGGTAGAAGGGAAAAAGCAACAACAGTCTGAGACCTCTTATAAAAAGGTACCAGTCCCATTCATTAGGGCTATGCCCTTATGACCTGATATTCTCCCAAAAGGCACTACCTTCTAATACAATCACTTTGGGTATTAGGAATTCTACATATGCATTTTGTGGGGGGAGGCACAAATATTCAGCCCATGGTATATATACACACATATACATATATAACTGCAGATAAAATAGATTTTATGTATATGCATATTTATCTCTGTGTGTGTGCATGTGTGTGTGTGTGTGTGTGTGTGTGTGTATATCTCAGAGAGTTATCTCTATATACCTCATATATCTGTTCTTCTGTTAATGTGACAATATTCCCACTAGTGTAAGTAAACAGCTTGAAAGTAAGGGCTATGCATTGAGTTTTCAATGATTTATACAGTGGCTGCTATTTTGCAAGCTCCTGTGAATAAATGAATGATGATTTGATGCTCAGGTATTTATTTTCTCAATATCACAGATAATGAAAATTCTAATTATATTTGCAGTGGGTACATATGATTCTACTATTCCATTTGTTCTTATAAATCTAGTGTCCATTTTTTTTTTTTTTTTTTGAGAAAGGGTCTGTGCTCTGTCACCCAGATTGGTGTGCAGTGGCAAAATCATAGCTCACAGCAACCTCAAACTCCTGGGCTAAAGTGATCCCCCTGCCTCAGCCTCCTGAGTGGCTGGGAATACAGGCATGTGCCACCACACCCAGCCAGTTTTTCTATTTTTTGTAGAGATGAGGTCTCACTATGTTGTGGAGGCTGGTTTTAAATTCCTGGCCTCCAGCAATCCTCCCACCTCAGCCTTCCAAAGTGCTAGGATTACAGGCATTAGCTACCACCCTCAGCCTGGTATCTACTTTTTTTTTTTTTTTTTTTTTTCAATTCTGTTCTGTGTTCTAGGAGGCTGAATTCTGTGGACTACATCAGCAGGCTTGCTTGTATGCTAGCTTCAGGTTGGTTTTCGTCTGTGGGAAACTCTAGCAGATCTGTGGGAGGGAGGAGAGTGAGGTCAGGATACTTATTAACTCACTCCAATAGCTCTGTCTTTGGCTGGCTGAATCCCTAACTAAAGATCATAGATCTGTCAGATGTCCATCTCTACAAAGTGCTCCCTCTCTCTCTCTCTCTCTCACTCACTCTCTCCTGCCACATCCGGTAACCCATCTCTATTATGTCTTCATCAGGCTTAAAGACAGTGGTGGTGCCCAGCTCCCTGATGTTATTAGCCTGAGATCCTGCAGTCTCTTGGGCTCTCCCTTAACCCTGCCCACACTTTTATAATAAGTTCCTTTATTAAATACTCTTTCAATTATCCAATCTGATTATGCCTTTTGTTTCCTTCCAGTGCCTTACCTGGTACTCTAATCTCAGTGGAATAAACTCTGAATATAGAAAATGTTCTTGACATTGCTGAATCATGTTGATTTAATTTTTAACTATTATTTTAATGTTATTCATAGAATTATAATTTTTGTTCCAACTAGAGAGTGATGTGTTTATAAAAACCAATTCCCTAATGGCATCTAAAGTTGAAGCTCTCTTTGACAATTTTCACATTAACTTAAAGAAGCAAACAATACATGATATTCAGATGAACTACCACACTATGAAATGATGCCGTTAAACATTTAATATGACTTTTTACTCTTGGAGCTATCTAATAAAACTGTTTGATATTAACAGGGTATGATTTCCCTGCCTTCCCAGCTTTATTCCTCTCCTTCACTCATGGTAGTTCCTGTGGTTGTTTGAACATGCCCAGCTTATTTTCTCCTCAGGGCCTTTTTACTTGAATGGACCACCTTCCTCCTATATTGTTCTATGTTTGCTCCTTCCCATTAATCAGGCCTTAACTCAAATGTCACCCTTTTGGGCTTCCTCTGTACTATCTAAAACATCCATCCACCACCTGCCACCCTCTATACTATTGCCCTGATCCATTTGTTTTCTAGCATTTTCATTCTCTAACAATATGTTATGCTATATTATGTATGTATTTCTTATTGGTATTCATATTCTCCAACATAAGTTCCATGGGAACAAGGACTGCATTTGTCTTCAGGGGCTAGAACGGTCCCTGATAAGCAATATTTTTAAAGCTTTATTTACACATACATGCACACACACACACACAAACACATACACACATATATACACACATACACATTATATATAAAATTTAAAATACAGAATCTAATGTGTAAATTTTAATGCACAGATTAAGCATTAAATCAATTATAGAACACTTCATCACTCCAAACAAAACCCTTAGCCTTTGCCTTCCCCCTACCTCTCCGCTCCCCCAAGCCCTGGACAACCACTAATCTCTATGCCCTATAGATTTGCCTATTTTTGACATTTCATATAAATGAAATTATACAATATTATGTGGTCTTGGTTTTTTTGTGACTGTTTTTTTTTCCCCACTTAGCAAAATGTTTTAAAGGTCCATGCATATCATAGCATGTATCAGTACCCCATTCCTTTTTATGGCTGTATAATATTCCATTTAATAGATATATTATATTTTATTTATCCATTTATCAGTTGATTCACATTTGTGGGTTTTTTTTCTATCTTTTAGCTATTATGAAAAATTTTCCTATGAACATTTGTGGTAGCTCTATGTTCAGTTGTTTAGGGAACTACCAGATTATTTTCCAAAGTGGCTGAAATCATTTAACATTTCTACCAGCAGGGTATGAGGGGTCTAATTTTTGCACATCCTCACCAAAATATTTTCTTATCTATCTTTTTGATTAGAGCCAAATATTAATAGTAGGTGTGAAAGTAACTGATATTTTTTGGTTGCATATACAATTCTACTTTTTCTAATGCAAGTCAAAGTTATAAATATTAAATATAATATTATTTTACTGTAAGTTTTTAATGCCATGAGTTTGAGGACTAATTTTCTTTTGAAAATTTTTGAATAAATACTTTTTGCTTTATTCTATTACCAGGAATCTTCACTGGACTACTATTATGGACTGCATGTTTGTGCCCCTAAAATTCATATGGTGAATTCTTAATTCCCAAGATCATGGTATTTGTGTATAGGGTCTCTAAAAGGTACATAGGTCCTGCAAGTGGAGCTCTCATGATGGAGTTGTGCCCTATAAGGATAAACGCAAGAGAGTTTGCTTCCCCCCACCCCATACTCTGTCTGTTTCTACACCCTGTGAGGACATAACCAGGAAGAAGTCCCTCTACCAGGAACTCAATTAGCCAGCACCTTGATCTTGGACTTCCAAGTCTCCAGAACCATAAGACAAGTTTCTGTTATTTAAGCCACCCCATCTATGATATTTTTATCATAGCAGCCTGAACTAATTAAGGTAACTTCAGTGATTTTTTTCTTCTAGAATAATAATGGTCATAGAATGGTGTTACTCCAAGTGCTCTATATAACACGGCAATGGATCTCAATTTGGCAATGGGCAAGATAAATTTTAGAGTCTGCTTATAGTCTGAAAATACTAGTGGGCTTAGAGATGGAGGTGGAAGTATACTTGGGGAAAGACTGGTGTGTACGTTACTGAAAGTTCAGCACTTGTCACTGAGGCCATATCACAAGAACGAGGACAAGTGGTTTGAAGAGAAAGAAAGAGGAGTATATTAATTTGCAGGCAAATAAGAAGGTTGGCAGACTCCTGTCTGAAAGTATCAACATCTGGCTTATGAGCAGAAGTACCAAGCTTTTAAAGGTTCAGGTTAATCCCATAGTCCCATCTTCAGCTAAGACTATCTTGTGACCTCCACCCAGATTAATACTATCTTCTGTGTCACACACACACACAAAGGACACTCGCCTGCCTTCCCAACCACTGGCCTGATGCAGGGATGCAGGTTCCAGTTCTCCAAAAGGAGTGGGGGATGTTTTAGAGGTACATAAAACATTTTTGCCATTTTTTCAAGCCACTTCTTCTGTTATATGTGTACCTGGGAGGTAAGGTGGAAGGTAGATATTTTCTGTTGTTAAAAATTTTCCTCCCCAAAGAAGGAAGAAATATATCAATTGCAATACATTCTACCTAGAACCTACTTTTACCCATTTGAATACACGGCTTTTGAAAGAGTGGAGGACATTCATCCCTTTTATAGAGTTATAAAGAGTGCAGATTTGCATCTTAGCAATAACAAATTATCAAATGAGAGGAAGCCTATATTTAGAAGAGGGATTTTATTTTCCTCTGGGTAGACAATAATCCCAGGTCTAATTCTTTTATGATAATATAAAAATAAGTTTAATTCCAGTGAAGATTGGCTATTAATCAAAATAATTACAATTAATAAGGAAAAAATAAATTGGTTATTTTTTATTTATATTTCATTTTTACCAAAAAGATGGCATAAATTTCAAATGCTAGTGATATTCTATAATCAACTAAAGTGACTAATTGCCTTAAACTAAAATATTTTCTATAGCATCTACAGTTACATATTATCTTTTTTTCCTTTTTTCTGACAATGATTATAAGCTACTTAAGTAAGACATAACTTTTTTGTGTGATAAAACTCCTACAGTAACCAGAAAAATTTCCTTTCCATTAAGGTTAGATATTGATCGATAACACTAAAAATGACCACAGAAAAACTTTATACATTATTTCTTTTACAACCAATTTATTATTTTAATCCACAGTATTTGGATTAAACTTGAGGCATATCAGAATATTTTTGTGTAATTTACTATTGAAAATAAAATGGAAATTCTTCTCTGTGGTCTTAAGTGTATATCTAATCAATTCAAGGCAATTCCTCCAACCTTGCCTTCTCTTTCCTTCCCTCCATCCCAGCCATCCTTGTCTCTATTGAACTTATTCTAGTTGGTGGAAAAGACAATTAAAATATATAGCAAATAAATATAAACATGTTGGACTATGAAAGTGTGAACTAAATTTTTTTTTTGATAAGAGACATAATTTTTTAAAATTAAAAAGCTTCTGCTCTCCAAAGGCACCCCCAACAGCATGAGAAGATAAGCCACAGTATACAAGGAAATATTTGCAAAAGACATAACCAATAGACTGTTACCCCAAATACACAAGGAACTGTTAAAAACTGAATATTAAGAAATGAACAACCTGGTTTAAAACTGTGCAAAATATCTGAACAGACATTTCACCACAGAAAATATACAGATTGCAAATGAGCATAAGATAGGATTCTCAACATTATACATTATTAAGGAATTGAAATTAAAACAATAAGCTACCACTACATTAAAATAGTGAAAATCCAAAACACTGACGACAACAAATGCTGGCTAGGACACGGAACAAAAGGAACTCTCATTCTCTGCAGAAGGAATGCAAATTGGTACAGCCACCTTGGAAAACAGTTTGGCAATTTCTTTAAAAACTAAACATACCATATGGTCCAGCAATTGTATGTCTTTGTATTTACCCAAATAAACCGAAAACTTATGTCCACAGAAAAACACATACACAAATGTTTACAGCAGCTATTTTTTTTTTTTTTGCTTAAAATAACAGAAATTTATTTTCTCACTGTTCTTCAGGCTAGAAGTTGGAAAACAAGGTGTCAGCAGGGCCACACTCCTTCTGAGACTCTGTAGAATTCTTTCTTGCCTCTTCCTATCTTCTGGTGGTAGCCAGCAATCCTTGGTGTTCCTTGATTGTGGCATCACTCCAATCTCTGCCTGTGTTGTCACATGGCTTTCTCTGTATGTTGCTTTCTTTTATTTTAGAATATTACGGAGGTACAAACATTTCAGTTATATAAATTGCTTTTGTACAGTTTGAGTCAAAGTTATTGTACCCATTAGGTGTGAATTTACCCATCCCCTCCTCCCTACTCCCATCTGCTTGATTTCTGATCAGTGTATTTCCAAGTGTTGATTGATGAGTTCTAATTTAATGGTGAGTACATGCGGGGTTTGTTTTTCAATTCTTATGATACTGGTGCAACCTCTATGGAAAGTAGTACAAAATACCTCAAAGAACTACAAGTAGAACTACTATTTGATCCAGGAATCCCATTACTGGGCATCTACCCAAAGGAAAAAAAGACATTTTATAAAAAAGACACCGGTACCTGAATTCTATAGCAGCGCAATTCACAATCAAAAAAATGTGGAAACAACCCAAGTGTCCATCAATACATGAATGGATTAATAAAATGTGGTATATGTATACCATGAAGTACTACTCAGCCATAAAAATGGTGAACTAATACCTCTTATATTAACCGGATGAAGCTGGAGACCATTTTTCTAAGAGAAGTATTAAAACCTTAAGCTGCCCCCAGCTGACTGAATGGACCCCCTTTGGCCAAGGGAATACCCTAAAACTGAGTTGCTGGCCATGAGAAAGGAGGTCATACTTGCCTCCTCCTTGCTCCCTCCCTTCTTGGAGATATCCTTGTAACTCATTAACAGGCCTAAGGCTATTCCAGACATACCTTCAGGTCCTTAATTTACATAACATAATCACTTGAGCCTGGGTATACAGCCAGTGGCTTGTCTCTGATTAATAGACTTCCTTATCTTAACTTAAAACATTTCAAACCTTTAGACAAACCTTCACTTTTTAACCAATTAAAAATCAAAGAGTCTTTAAAACCACCCCTTTGAGATATCCCACCTTTTCTGGCCAAACCAATGTACACCTTCCATGTATTGATTTACAGCTTTATGTATAATTCCTGTTTCACTGAAATGCATAAAACTGAACTGTAACCCTACCACAGTGAGTCCACTTGCTGAATGCTTCTTGGGCGTAGGTCTAGGCCATAGTCCTCAAACTTAGCTCAGGATAAACCTCTTTAAATTATTTTGCAGAGTTTGGCTTCTTTTCTGTTGTCAAAAGAGTGATAGGTGGAGAAAGAACATGCATCTGAACAGAGTACTAAGATTGACGACAGTGTATCTTGGTGATGCCCTCTTTACTGTGAATCTTCTCAGTGTTCAATGACCATCTTGTATCTGAATCTCTGTTGATACCAGGGACATTTCCTTCAATAATTCCCCCAAATAGGTTTTTTCCTGCTTTTGTTTTTTCTTCTTCTCCTTCCAGGATACTTATTATTCATATTTTGGCTCATTTCACTAAGTCACATATTTCTCTGAGTGATTGTCCATTCTACTTTATTCTGTTTTCTAAATCTTTGAATGACTAGGTTAGTTTGAAAGCCTTGTCTTTAAGCTCTGAGATTCTTTCTTCTGCTTGGTCTAGACTTCTGTTGAAGCTTTCTGCTATAGTTTTAAATTCCCTAAATTACTCTTTCATTTCTATTTCCTTTGTTATGTTGTCTATTTCTTTAGCAATGTTTTCATTTTTTTTTTTTCACTCATGTCCTGAAATATTTTCTTGGCTTCTCTGTTTTGGTTTTCAACTTCCTCTTCAATCCCATTCATCTTATTTGCCATCCATATTCTGAATTCCATTTCTGACATTTTGACAATTTTATTTTGGTAGGGGTCCATTGATGTGAATCTATTGTGATCTTTTGGGGGTGTCGAACTAGCTTGTTTTTTCATGTTGGCAGAATTCTTTTTCTCATTTATTCTTATCTGAGACCTCTTCTCTCATCTCAGAGTAGATAGGTCTGTGGGATACTGGTTCTCTTTAACTGGGAACTCTCCAACTTAGAAGAAGGAGATGGCGCTTTTGTGTCCTACTCTGGAAGATTGACCCAGCAGGAGAGGGCTGGATGCACTGAGAGCCTGTAATGCAGCTGTTTTTTGTTATCCCATTCTCCTATCACAGTCCAAGCTGGTGCTGGATGATCTTTGTGCAGGGTTGCAGGTTGTTCTGCAGGCTGCTGTTGGAAGCTCTGGTGGGGGCTTGGGCAAGTCCCTCCCCATGGAGGCTGGTATTGTGGGAGATTATTCTGCCTGGGTCTCTCTGTGACAGTGGCAGCAGCAGCTGGATTAGGCTATCTAGGCAGTGGTCATATGTGTCACGGTTGTGAGTGTTCATTTCATTTATGTCCAGGTGCAATGGCAGCACACGGCTATTGGGTCCATGTGGGAGCATTGGACTGCAGGGCAGATCCCACCAGACAGCAGGTGGAAGCCCTGGAAGCAGAGCCACAGGGGCTTGGCTACAGGAATGGGTGGTGGTTGGGGAGCCTCAGGGACAGGGACAGGCCACTGGGTGACTGGGGCTCTCTCCCTTTGGTAGGTCCTACTGAGGCAGTTGCTGTAGGGTTTTCAAGTCGTGTCAGTGGTGTTTGCTCTGTTTGAATCCTCCATGGTGAGGAGGGGTACTCAGCTCCCAGTCACAGGATGCCTGAGAACATCCATTCTCCCTGCTCCCGCCCCAGCCCAGTAGAGGCAATGCAGGGGTAGTTGAAGCAAAGCCAAGCCCTATGTAGACCAGGTGCTCTGGACCCAAGAGCTCAAAATTGTGTCAGTTGTAGCGACCCAGGAACAGAAGCCACTGGGTCCCTGCTGTGCTTGCTGACTGGTGCAGTGTCACTGCAGAGTCTCCCTGATCCAGTCCTGAGGTCTATGGTGCTGGGTTGGGGCGGGGCTTGATGCTCAGGTTGCAGTGTTCGTGGGTGTTCATGGAGCCCCAGGGTTCTCTCCTTCTATCTTTTCCCTGTGTGGAAGCCTCTCTCAGGTACCTTCCAATCTTGCCCAGTGGATCAATCACCCCATTCCCCTTCCTTCTCTGTAGGTGTCTCTCATCACTTCCCTGATGTGTCACAATGCTCTCTCCAAGAAGGTCCATCTGTAGGTAGCCATCTACTTGAAACTTTCAATCCTGTCCTTGAGAGCTGTGTGTGTAGGCTGCTTCTAGTCCACCATCTTGGCTCTGTCTCCCCATGGGTTGTATTTTACTGGACCTACAACCAAACCCCCCTTATGTTAAATTTGTCTCCCATATGCTTCATTTATGTTCACATATATTTAGCCATATACAAACCCATGTTACCATTTACTTACAAAGCTTAATAATATCATTCCCATCATATTGAAGGAGAGTCATGGAATTTAAAACATTGCAAAGAAAACAGGAAAATATAGAACATAGGGTTATTATATTAAGATTATTGTATGAGTCTAATCCCTAGGATAATTTTTACTTTTACCTCTTATAATCTTCTAATGTAGTCATTTATGTGAAAGTCTGAAAAGGGAGAGCCATGAATCGGAGGAAGCTACATTTACTATATACTTCTATATAGCCCACAGCATTTCACTGCTTTAATTATACTTTGTAAATTTGACCTCCCTCATTTGTCTTGTCCACCCATATCCATCTT